>JAJPUD010001241.1:411858-446482 GCA_023553655.1 Myrmecobius fasciatus
AATAGATAGAACACTGGTCCTAGAATCAGAAGGACCTGAATTCAAATTTGACCTCAGGCTATTAACACTTCCTAGCTGTGTGACCCTGGGCAAGTCACTTAACCCCAATTGCCTCACTAAAAAAAAGTACAATTGGGAAATGACTGAATAAATTATGCTGGAATATTACTGTGCTATAAGAAAATATGAGCTCTGGGAAGCTAGGTGACACAGTGGATAGAGCACCAGCCCTGAAGTCAGGAAGACCTGAGTTCAAATCTAGTCTCAGACACTTAACATTCCCTAGCTGTGTGACCCTGGGCATGTCACTTAACCTCAATTGCCTCAGCAAAAAGAATAAAAAAAGAAAAAAAAAAGAAAGAAAGAAAATATGAGCTCAATGATTTTAGAAAAACATGGAAGAACTTGCACAAAATAAGGAAGAAAGAAATGAACAATAGCAAGAGAACATTGTATACAGTAAGAGCAATATTATGTATTTTATGTATGTATAATAATTTGTTATATATTTTAAAGTTGTGTATAGTAGATTTTCAGTATCATGTACGATTTTGTTTTTTATTGTGTTATGCTATAGAAATACTTGTTTTATTCCACAAATTAAAAATAAAATAAAATGAAAAAACAAAAAGTGTTTCAGTTATATTTTTTGTTATTGCAAGTAATATCAACGGAAATCCCAAATCCATACCTAAGGGCAGAAAATTTAAAGGATTTTGAAGAAAACTTCCTAAAAATCTAACAATAATTCAATTTTGAAAAACTAGGGCTATCTCTAGGCAGAGCATCTCTTTTACCTTGTGGAAAACATGAGCTAGAGAAGGAGGAATTAAGGAAGAGTTGAAAAAATGAGCTCAATGGATTTTACATAACAAATCCATTTTTTCTGATTCTACTCTTCTCTCAACTTTTCATCCATAAGGACCAGGAAGCATGAAACTGAAGGGAAGGAAGTTCTCATCATCTCATATAGAAACATAATCACTTCCCTGTGGATTAATTCATGGATTGAACACGTTTACACAGAATTTTTAATTTTTAAAAGCTCCTCAAGGGTCTATATATTTCAAAGAAATATACATGTAGACAGACAGACATACATGCATTCTGTAGAAGGATTGTGGGCATAGGTTCAACTCAGAGTAACTGTAATATCTTGGGTGATGACTTAACCTCTCTGACCTCAGTACCTTATTTGTAAAATGAGGAAGTTGAACCAGCTTTAAATTTTAAATCTACTATCTTATCATGCTACTGTATGTGATCCTATGTTTTCATGTGATATCCACATGTACACACAAGTGAACAAACTATTATACATGCATAGCAATGGGTGAGCATTCATGTATGCACGTGTACATGCATGCAAACACGTACAATCATACATAGAGACAATCTAAAATTACTCGTATCTAGTATCTATATGAATATATAGATTTAGACAAAGGCCTCCTATATAGAGATGGTATAATTGGTTCCCATACTTGAGAGAAGACTGTTTTACTTTTGTCTTTTTATTCCCAGATTCCCTAATTTTAGTTTGCTGCTCAGTTTAGCTGCTGGGAATGCAATCCACAGCTTCAAATAAGACAGAAGTTAAAAAGAAGCCTTTAGACTGCTTATTAGTGTGGTACACAGTAGGCATTCATAATTGTGTTGCCTCAGTAATGACTAGACCCCTATGCCTGAATTGGAACTTTTTTAATAGGTGACTAGTGATACAAAAAGGGTCTGAATTTGGATTCTTTTCCCCCTGGTCCCATTTATGAGACCCTAGGTCAAAATGGCAAATCGTGATGAACATTTTATAAATCAAAGAACCCAAAATATGGACTTTTGCTCAAAAATCAGTAGTCCCAATTTTATAAGTAGACAGAATATGGTCACAGAATCTTTCTAAACATAGATTCCTTCAAAGCATGATATAAGAATATCTTGCATGAGACCTTACCTGATCTCTCCACATGTTAGCTACCTCCCTCCTTCCTGCTCTCCTTCTCTCCTTCCTTTCCTCCCTCCTTCCCTCCTTTCTTCCCTCCCTCTTTCTCTCGCTCTCTCTCTCTCTCTCTCTCTCTCCCTCTCTCTCTCTCTCTCTCTCTCTCTCTCTCTCTCTCTCTCTCTCTCAATTATCCTATATATTCAGGACATCCTCACTATCTGAGGAACCAAAATAAATCTTCCTAAAATAAGAATTAAATTAGTATTGAGGAAGATATCCTTTAAAATGAATTCAAAAAATGAAAACATATTATCTTATATTGTAATTACCATTATGCCCTAATTACAGAATGAACAAAGAAAAATTAAGTGCTGATATTCTTAGGCATAAACTGTGTGATTGTGTGATATGATATCCTACATTTCATGTCCATCTCCTGGAGAACAATTATGAAGAGTCATTGTTGAAAAGTGATCATTGAGGGCTCCATCACCTTTCTCCAGGCCTTCTCATGCTTTGATATTCAAATCATTCTCTTTTGAAGTGCCTACCAACAGTCAGAAAGAATTTGACCAACAAATAATGACAAAATAGGGTGAATGATAGCATTAAATGGGAAAGTATATTGAGAGGGGACTAATTTCATGAGTAAGTTTATTAATGCATGTTGCCATGTTAGGATGACATTTGTCCTAATGCAATCTCATTGACTTTCAATTTGATTCAATTGATATCATTTATTAAGCACTTGCCATGTGCCAGGTACTGTCCTAAGCCCTGGGGATACAAATAAGAAAAAAAAAAGAAAGAAAGACAATTTCTCCCCTTTAGGAACTTACAATCTAATCAGGTAGAGAGCAATCAAAAGGGAGAAAACTACCACAGTTTTCATTTATAAAATGAGGATAAGGGATAGAATGAAACTACATTCAGATATTTAGACAATGAATAAGAAAGGGCCCTGAAATGTGAAAAACAAATAAACATTATGGATCTGACAAAATTTATGGATGAAAAGTTAGTCTTCCTTCTCACACACAACCAATGAAGGGGCACAATATTCCATTGAGTCAAGAGCAATTAGAGCTACTGATGGAAAATGAAGGATTACCTGAAAAGTTCATATCTAAACTTTCTAAAAAGTAAGGTTTTGGGAGGAACTTAATGCTTCAACACCAATTTTAAACTCTATATAATCTAATTGCCTTCTGGGAAGTATAGATGCAGAGAGCTGAGCTTGAACTTAAGATCAAGCTTCAAGTCAGACCTCTGACATAGATCAGATGTAGCATCCTGGGGCATGTCACTGTACTTCTCAATGCCCTGAGCAAATATCTTATATGGTAAATTGCAAAATCATTTCAGATATACACATTAACAAAAGGGTTTTCAGGATCAAAAAATCCTAACATCAGTGAAACTAGAAGTCCAGACCAAAATAAAATGAATATTTTTCTTGTAACTGAGAGGATATCATGTCTCTGTTGTATTCTCTGCATCATGTGTAAACTCCTTTTTCCCTTTTGTATAGATCATCCCCATCATCTAGTAGAGTATCATGTGCACGATAGATGCTTAACAAGTCTTTTTCTGACTTTTATAGGATGTTAAAGACTTGTTGGGAACATCTATTCCAGTTCTCCTTATGGGTAAAGAAACCAAGGGAATTCATTTACTCAAGGTCACAAGACTCAGTGGCAAAGTTTGGGTTAAAACACAAATCCCCTGCCTTTTATACCATTGATTTTCCATTCTGCCAGTATGCTTCCATGGATGACTTGAAAGATGCTGAGAGAGTTTTTTCTTAACCTAAACAACCTGTAATATATTCTTATCAATTCACATTCTAAGTAGTAACTTAACAGATTACTAAGGAGTGGAAAAGATACTAGACCTTTGAAACAAACAGGATAAGTGTATAAAAGGAAGTTGTGAGGGCACCAGGAAAGAAGGGGTCAGCAAAAAGGAATGAAGACTATCTTGACCTAATTCCTAAATTTGCCTCCAACTGGCTCTGCTAACTCCCATCAGCCCAGCTAGTCCACTTCCCAGTGGCAGCTACCTGTGGAATGCAGATACAATGAGCATTCTGGCACCTTTGGACCATTTTGAGAACCTCAGAGAACTTCCCTGACAACCAGGATCCTGTTTTATAGAGAGGGAGGCTGAGGTAAAGAAAAATGATTCACTAAAATGTCAGCCATTTAGGCTATGTCTGCACACACAAGGCAGTTTCAGTAATTGAAGCTTTAAAGGCTTGATTAAAACAAGAAGATTGAGGAGAGGAGGAGGTGTCTTTATAATATCAAGTAATTGGTTTGATGAGCTTGATTCTTTCGTCCCTGATGTGGTGGCTGAAGTCCCCAAATCCTACTCTATGAGCGTTCTTACATAGGTGATTTCAGGGGGAAGTGGTGTAATGATGCCTAATTAATATTTTCTTCTTAGTAGAACATGTTTTATTTTTCCCCTTCCAAAAATCAGGTTATAATTATAATGGAAGCATGCCTTGTTCCAATTAGTACACAGGTCTATGTTACCTGCTATGCTCGTCCTGAGAAGCAAATGTTTCCAAAAGGCAACTCAACCTGCTAATTATCTACAAATAAATTACTTTGTTCCTCTCTTTTTCTTTGCATCATGCCAAATTTCCTGCACCCTGTTATTTCAGGATATTGTCCTGACACGCTATGACATAGCATAACACATAGCTCAATGAATATAGACACAACTGCACAGCCCTTAACCAAAGGTAACACACACACAATTCCAAACTGTGGGCTCTTGTAATTAATTCAGGGAGCAAAACTGCTTCAGGCAAGGTTCTGGCAAATATTTATTAACCATCAGCATGCATAGTCTCTTAACCATTAGAAATACACACTGAACTCCCCAGAGCAAGAGAGCTTTCAGAACTGGACCTTACCTTGTGACAGACGGCTAACTAGCTATGGGACCTTGTCACTTCCCTCTGTGAACCTGAGTTGTTTAATAGGAAGATGAGGATATTAGACTAAGTATTCTCTAAGGTCCCTTCCAATTCTAACAGTCTATGACTATAATTCTAGGATATGTTCACACACCTAAGAATCAAGTTTTAAACACACTCACACACACACACACACACACACACACACACACACACACACATAGATATTTCATCTCTCAGGTATCCCCATATCTGCAAAACTCTAGACTGTATGTCCTGACTACTGACCTCCTTGGCTTTCATTAAGTCCCAATTACCACCTTTTACAGAAAGCCTTAACTTTTCTTAACTCCAGAGCTTTCTTTTAATTATTTCCCATTTATCCTGCACTTAGCTTGCTTTTCATATATTTGTTTACACATCATCTCCTCCATTAGATCATAAACCCCTTGAAAAGAGGGATGGATTTTTGTTTTCCCCGTACTTAGCAGAGTGTATGGCAGTGTGGCTGAGAGTAGGAGCTTAATAATTGTTTATCGAATGGAATAAGAACATGTTTAAATTCATTAAATAATCATTAAAAAATCATTAAATTAATTCAAATAGTGGGTAATCTATTTTCCTAGGACACAAGTTGTATTCTGCTAAATAACCATATTCAAAATAATTGGTTGTTTGTCTATGATGTGTTTTCCCCAGGACAATTTAGTGTGTGTAGAAATTGCTTACTTTAGGTGAGTTCTTAAATGGTTTCTCCACTAGATAGCCCTCCAAGGATTAAGAAAGTAAATTGATCCCAAATCTTATTTATTCTCTCTAAAGACATCTCTATGGCCCTGGTAAAAAGCAAAGATTTAAAAGGTCTAGAAAATATCAAAGTACCTTTCCTTTTCTGAAATAAGTTTTATTGATCATTTTCTTATTGATCATTTAGTTACATTTCCCAATGGATCCCTTTCTTCTACTCCTCCCAGAGAGCTATTTTCTGCAATATTAAAACTTTTGAAAAGATGGGAAATAATAAATTCACAATATTACCAATATCTCTAAAAAGTTTGATATCTGTAATATCCCATATTCAGAATCCTACAGACTTCTGCAAAGAAGGGATGAAGATACCTTCATGTATCTTTTTCAGGGGGCTAAACTTGACCATTTAAATTTCACAGCATTCAGTTGCAATTGCTTTATTATTCTTCCCATTTATATTGTGGTCATTGTGTATGTTCCTGAGTCTGCTTGCTTTACTTTCTACTAATTCTTATGTCTTCCCACACATATCTGTGTCCTACTCATTTATACCACAGAAATATTCCAGGACATTCATGCACCTATAACTTATTTAGTTAGTCCTCAATAAATGGCATCTGCTTTGTCTCCTGCTCTTTGCTTGACTCTGTGAAGTATAAGCCATAGAGACAACTGTTGTCTTCTTTCCCTTATGGAGGGTTTTGAGAGACTTTTATAAGAATAGTGTTCTTGGATGCAGATTTTGAACTGAACTAAGGCATGGAAGCCATGGCTTCAGATAACAATCCGCTAGAGTACTCAAATCATGAACAGTGAGTTTGGAGTGAAGGTTTTAGGTCAGTTCTTGAGCAAAGCTCAAAGCGGGACTTAGATCTTTTGCAACATAAGGATAGAGAATGTAGAGATAAGAGTTGAGATGTGGAAGCCTAAGGGATTGTTTCCTGAATGCTGTGTACTGTAATCTATGGACACTACAACTCTGGTGAGAATAAGACAAGGAAAGGTGCCAGATTATGAAATATAGTCTTCCTTACCAGTCCATCTTGTCTGCCCAAGGGAGGCAGAAACTGTTTCCAAAGTTTATTCTATCCTATAAAGTTACCTTTTTAAATTTATATTTCAGTAGTTGAATTTATTTTTCTTGATAGAATGAAATCTGATCGTTCTGCCATTAACCTGTGTGTGACAAAGGAATGAACTAGGGAATGGTTGTTTTACTGAAGAGAGGAAGATAGAATTCTGAGCTACCTATCTAAAATAGCTAAGATTTTTCATCTTGTATTCGAGCCAATTAAGATACAATCTTTTTATTTAATAATTTTTTCACAAAATTCCCAAAGTGTAGAATGGAACAATCTGATTTTTTTGTTTTTATTTATTTTCTTCTCCCTTTCCTTATGCTAAAAATAAGTCAGAATGTCATTTTACTCTCTGGAACCAAGCTAGGCTATTGCTCCATACTGCCCATCTTGTGACTTTATCCTCACTCATTGCTTTGTAAGGCAAGGACAACTAGAACATAGACCCAGTCTATAAGGAGTAAAAAGAGTAATTGAAAAAGAATGACTACCTATATATCCAATGGTGGGGGCCAGAAGAGGGAGTAAATACCTCTTCTTTTATTCCCCTTGCTTTCTACCCTTAAACCTATATTCAGTGGCAGAAAAAGGTGCATATTGATCATTTTTAAATGATATTAACATAATAAACTGTAAAAATTTCCCCTTATCAATCATTTAAAAAGTCATCAGTCTTCTAAAGAGCATAAAGGGTCATAGATCATCCACATAATACTTAGCAGAGGAAGAATTTAAGCCCACTTCCTATTACTTTAAATTCAATATTCTTTCCTATTCTATATAGTTGTTCTATTGTAGTTTGGATAAGGCCCATGATTTTCTTGGTGTAAATTCCTAGTAAAAGAACTTCTTCTACCACATTCGAGTGGTACCTGCTCTGTAATGTATAATCTTAGAACTATACTCTAGAGGTGTTAGATAGTCTGAGCCAGATTAAAATGATACCAGGGAATGTTTAACAAAATAATTTAAAATACAATATAACATAAATAATGTTAATTTGTTGTTTTCTAATTTAACATGTTGTCCTCAAGGATCTGTCCCTATTTGAGTTTGATACCATATCTTCTAGAGTTACTTGGATCACTGAGAGATTCTATGCCTTAATAAAGATTACATAACCAATACATATCAGAGGTAGATCTTGAACTCATTTCTTCCTGACTCATAGGTAACTTTCTAGTCACTTTGCTAAACTGACTCTGTGTATGTAATTGATGGTGAGGCATGTGACAAATAGATGAACAGGAAAATGGCATGGTTCCTGTCTTTGAAGAAATGGAAATAAATTAAGGCAAGATTTCTGGGGTTCCTACTCTATGTTTGGGAGCTTTAGTAGATTCACCTTTGTAATAATGAAAATCCCACCTTCTACAAGAAAACTTTCCCAATCCCCTTTTATTCTAATGTCCACTTTCTTTTGATCAATTCCTGTTTATCCTCTAGTTTGCTTGTACATAATTGTATACATGTTGTCTTCTCCATCTGACTGAGAGCTTCTCAAGGGATTCCCTTTGTTCCTCCTTTCTATCCTTAGCATTTAGCCCATTTCCTCACATGTAGCTATTTTTGGTTGTTGTTCAATTATTTCAGTCCTGTATAACTCTTCATGACCTCTGGCATTTTCTTAGCAAAGATCCTGAAATGATTTGTCATTTCCTACTCCAGCTCATTTTACAGATGAGCAAATTGAGGCAGAGTGAAGTGACTTGCCTAGGATCACCCAGCTAGTAAGTATCTGGGACCAGATTTGAACTCAGGAAGATGAGTCTTCCTAATTCTAAGCCCAGTGCTCTATCCACCTCACTGCCTACTTGTCTTCACACCTAGTAGGCACTTAATAAACATTTATTGCTAGTTGACTGACAGGGGAACCGAGATAAAGACACAGTAATGGCTAAATAGCATTAAAAGGCAGTGTATTATGATAAGTGCCAAGTGAGTGTCAGAGACAAAAATATATAGAATATTGCATCCGAAGTCAGAGGGCACGTGTTCCAAAGCTCATTCTGATGTTTCCTATATAAATGACTCTAAGTAATTGCTTAGCTTTTCTAAATCTCAATTTATTTCAGTTTCTTAAATTCAAAAGACTCTTATTCAATTGTATCTCATACTTTCTGAAGGACCTTGGAGGCATTTATTAACATCTCAGAGTTCTAGTTTCTGCATTTGTAAATTGAGGCTAGTAATACCTGCTCTAACTATTGTGAAGAAAGTAATTTGAAAATGTTAAAGTATTATATAATGTTTTTGTCACTGTCATGGCTGATGCTAAGATCAGTAAGTTAGATAGACTAGATGACCTCTTAAGGTCTCATAGCTCCTGTAAACTCAAGCATCTGCAATAAATTTGTGACAACTAAGAAAAACTTAATGGACATTTGAAACAGGCAAGCGTCATAACTAGAATGGGAGCCCTATAGCTTTGCTTCAGGGTACTGAAATTTAGAAGATATTAACAATATTGATGATAAATTCAACCGTAGAAACAATTGAGATATGCAACTATTTAGCAAGAAAAACTGGTGATGATGCTTGGTAGTTGTCTTTTATTCTTGAACACCAAAATAATGTCGTTATTTTAGAGTCAAGTCAAGATCAGCCACCAACCAGGGTTGATCAGATCAATATAAGCTTGGAATGCTCTAACCCAGGACAGGTACAAATAATGCATCTAAACATTTGGGGTGGAGTCTCTAAATTTGCACATCTCACATTTTTTTGAGTTACTTCAATTCTGCTTTACAGAACACAGAGCTTTCTCTGATGAGGGCATATCATGCTGGGTAGTCCTTTGCCAATGTCTCCAGTGTTATACAATCAATTTCACAGTTTTTAAGAGAAACCTTGAGAGTGGTCTTGTACTGCTTTTTTTGACCACTATGTGACTGCTTGCTCTGTGTGAGTTCTCCATGAATAGTATTTTAAGCAAGCCTACATTTGGCAAGAAAAACAACTTAAAATACAAAGCAACCAATTAATCAATCAATAAATGTTTGTTAAATACCTACTATGTGCCTGATACTATGCTAAGGCCTGGAGATACAAAAAAAAAAGGGTAAAAGACAGCCTTTGTCCTCAAGGAACTTACAGTCTATTGGAGGAGAAAACAAACAAACTAATATGTACAAACAAGCTATACATATACAAGATAAGTAAGAAATAATTAACAAAGGGAAAACACTAGAATTAAGAGAGATTGGGGAAGACTTTGAGAAGCTGGAACTCTTCTCCTCATCCACTTACCTCCCCAGATGTAACAGACAGTCCTTACTTAGTCCAGTTCCCTTTTAATTTAGGTTCAATATTGGAATGAAATTAAATATTTCTGATTCAGTCAACAGTTAACAAAAAGAGATAAGACTTGGCCATAATATATAGAGGATATTTTAAAACAATACTACTGCACTTATCTTGGGTAATGCAGCCTCCCTTGCCTCTGTACAAAAACATTTCTAGTCAATGTAACAAGGTGGATGAAGTCTTGAGATATCCATCAAGTCTAAAGGAATCAATTCAACTCTACATGGGAAGACCTTTTTATGCCCTCAGGTAAATCGGAATCCATGGAAACAGCTTTAGCTTTATGCTCCTGGGACAATCAAGTCTTTAGAACAGCATTCTTGTCTTTTGAGAAAGAAATCAGCCTAAATTGCCTGGTATTCTCTGCTCTTAGAGCCCTAGTGCCTGGAGTCTCTCCCCACCTTTGCACCTCAAAGTCTGCAATCTCTCCCAGATCCATCCAGTTAAATACATCTTGCCTCAAGTGACAGAAATACCCTAAAAGAATGCATATGATTTTAAAGAGTAGTCAAGATGCTCTATAAATGCCAGTCTACCATTGATTGCTAGTTGAGTGCAAGTTTCCACATTGCTGCTGTAAGATTTTCCAGCTGGACGCAGTCATTTTACTTTTTTGAACAATTAGATTCCACCCAATTAACCACTTGTTTTCAAAATAACTGGGATGCCCTGGTTTTATCCTTGTCTTTCATCAGATAGGTTTGAGATGGCTGGAAACCCCATCACTTCCTACCTCCAAGCATCTAGCCTGAACACCATGAAAACTAGCTGGTGCACCTTTAGTATAGTATAAAGCAGTCATTCATTGGCTGAAGAATAGAAACCCTGCTTCCTTTCTCAGCTCCACCTCAATTTGTCAGATGACTTTGGTCAAGTCAAATTAATCTCTCCACAGCCAAGGCTCAGTCTCTGAAAGGGGGAGAAATAAAGCTTTCCTGATCCTACTAAAGGGGACTGCAAGACTTAATATCTTCACTGTCCTTTGAGTTCATCAGATAAAAGCCTCTGTGAAGAAGTATAAATAATTTTTATTCTCCAATCTCCTTTATTTCATTTGCCAATATGTAAGGGAGAGAGGAGGAAGAAGGGAAGGAGGGAGGAGCTCTCCCCGGCTGCTTTCTCTGAATCAAAGGGTAAGATCCCAGTGGGTTTCTCCAGTTCAGGGGCCCTGTCCCAAGCTCTATGAACTCATTGACAATCAACCTCTCAGCTCAGTTTCCTTTAACCTGGTACTCCAGGCAATAACTTTGCAATTCTCTGACTTCACAATATGTTCTTTGTCCTAGGACTGTTCCCATTTTGCAACCACTATGGATCTATGTACAAGCCTGTAGGGTTTGTCAAATAGTTAATGAGGGGAAAATTTGGCATGGCTTTCCCATGTACAGATTCTACAGTCAAGTCCCAACAAGAACACATTCAATCTCTATGGTTTCCCTTTCCTACCTAAAAATGCCAAAGTGTCACTACCACAAATGGAACCTGTTTTCCCAGCAAGCTGCAATACCACCGGGGAGGTATGAGCGCATGGAGATCAGTGTTTTGTTTAGAGTTTGTGCGTTTATTTTTCCCAGGTATATTGTTTTTTGCAGAGGGCTAGAGTTCAGCTTGGCTTTTATAACAATAAGCAGGGCTTGCAATTCACATTAAGCCTTTAATATGGTATGAATGAAGGAGCTATTAGTCTAAAGAGCTCTAATTGCCCCCAAGAAAAACATCCATCACCAGCTTTTACATTTTTACCTGAGTCTCTGCAAGGTGTCATCTCTCTAGTGCACAGATGATGAGAGATTCCATTGGATGTTGCCAAGTACTGAATTCGTTAGAATTTAGAAGGGCATTTTCTAACCATTACAAATTACCTAGCCTAGCATCTCAATTTTATCTACACGATGAGGTTTAATTAAATTTGTCAAGTTTTGATCTTTTATCCCCAGATATGACAGCAATTGTTGCCATAAATAACAGATTCAGAATGCTCCTCAGCATACTCAAGACAGCTGTTGTTTTTTTGTTATTGTTTTTTTTAATGTCATTCCCAAGATATCCTGCCTGTCTTCTCTCTTTTCTAATCTGGGAAGGGAGTTGTTTAGAGACATCAGCCCAATTGACACTAATGCAACTTGATGGACAGCTCCCACAGGACAAAAGGAGTACCTATGGCTTCCTCAAAATAAGACATCTGTGGTGATCCTCAGGGAGGATTGCCACTAAATTTTAAATATTTTATTATACAAGGCTGGGATATGAAATGTTTGACTAATGTCTTCTCAAAATAAATAATTTTTTAAAAAATTTAACCCTGCAGGGAGAAAAAAAAATAGTGATTGTCTTATTTGAAATGATTACACTGTAGGACTATGTCTAAGCAGTAGAAACTTCTCTCTGCACCCTCCTGGTTCCTCCTTCTTGCTCTACCAGTATATTTTTTTCCAGCAGCTGACTGGGACCAAGAATATAGATTTCCTATTTGGGCTGGCATTAGCTTTTCTTAGCCCTGACCTAGCTCAGCTGGCTCCTGGCATAATGCATTCTAGGGGTCAAGCATGTGAAGGCTGTAGCACATTCCAGCTAAGACAGAGCTCTGATCCACCCTGCTTAGTGACATGCATTGCTACTACTTTCCCTCAGGGAAAACCTGAACTTCAGATCAACCTATGCTGCTTTAATTGTCCTATGATTTTTTTTTTTTCAGAACACATGCCCATGTAACCAAGAGCAAAAAAAAAAAGTTAAAATAATAGAGCTAATATGTCTGGAGCTAAAGGTAAAAGATGACCAATCTCTCTATAAACTAAGCCAAATAAAGGAAGTGAATTGACTACAATTATATAACTAGTCAGTGACAAAGCTGAAACTGGAAATCAGGTCATCTGTTGCTCAATCAATCATTTTTTCTTTCTTATATCTGCTATTTTTAAAGAAGGAAAAGAAGATAGGTGCTTTTTTTTCCATCCAGAACATTTCAAATGCATTTTCAAGTGGCTTTCCCCATTCTCTCTCAAGAAGGACATAGAGCTCAGGCCCTTGCCAAGAAAGTTCTTTTCTTATAACCAATGCAACTGACCCAGAGTGAGAGAGAAGTTTATGTGTCATTTGTCCCTATTTCTCTCATTCTAGACTCCTCTGTCATTCTTTACTTCATAAAACCTCAAACTAGTGATAAATAAGGCACCTATGTACATCCCCCAGTGAATATGGGTGAACAGTTGTAAGAAAATGGAAATTCTGTGATCAAAATGAGAAGGCATATAGAATATCTATACAATGATATTTGATTGATTCATGACCTCAGTGTGGGTACATTCCACAATAGCTTCAATGAACCCATTCCTACGTCCTTATTCTATACCTTTTTATTCATATCTTTCCATAAATATTTTATGACATATATTGATTATATAAAACTTTTCCTTTGGATTTTTTAATATTTCATGCATCCCAGAGTTCTATTGCAATAACCACATTCTCCACCATTTTTCATTCTTTCTACATCGGTTTCTTGCTTCATTTTCCAATTATAGCTGTCCTTGATGTTATATTTTTATGAAATCATCAAGGCAGTTCGTTTTGGCAGTCAACAAACATTTATTAGATGGCAACTGTAAGTTACATATCTATAACCACTGTTCATCTTTCTATTCACCTTTGAATTACTTGCAATTTTGAATCTACTAAAACTGGCTCACAAAGTTCCTTGACTCACATCTCCATATTAAATATTCAGGAGAATATTGTATCAAGAAATAATTTTGTATGGTTAAAATCTCTTCAACTTAGATTGGTTAAATTTGTTGTCCATATAATCTCAAAAGGGAAATACGGAACTCTGATTTCTTTTCTGGATGTTCAATAAGATATGTCTTTTTTTTATAATAACTATAGATTTGAGAGTCTTTGTATTGTTTCAAAGTTCAATTAGCACTCCTGTGATCAGAAGTATTTCTAGAGAATCCTACTTCTAATCAAGATACTATGTGCTTTATGACACTGGCATTTCCCTATTTATTGTCTTTTTGGAACTGATATTCAGCAGATTATTAAGTAAAGTTAATCCAAGGGTTCCAACTGCCATCAAATTTTGTATATTTGAAAATATTTGTAGTATACATCTTGTTTTTTAAGTCTTTGAGGCTACATAATTTTTTTCTAGTACAATGATTTTTAATCAACAAATGACAGGTATAGGTGCTCATATATTCTCTATACCTAGGCAGCTGAGTAGAACAATAAAGTCCTGGACTTAGAATCAGGAAGACCAAAGTTCAGATCCATTTTGAGGAATTTACTAGCTGGGTGACCCTGGGCAAACCATATAATAACTTGCCTGCCTTATAGACAAGTGAGACTGGTCACTTTACCAAAAGACTCATAATCATTCTTGCCTCATGCCATTGGAAAAGAGAGTTCATCCGTTCAAGCTTTTTTTTTTATTCATGCTCACTTCTGCCTCAGCAGTCAATTGAAAATAAAAAGATATTGACATGTTCTGAAGCACAGAAGGAAATGGTGCTTCTATTATATATTTCCAAAAGCAAGATCACCAAACCTCTACATGAATTGGCAGCAAGCAGCATAATATTGTGTATATTATAAGGGCTGAGCCTTCCTTGGCTCTCATTAGACATATATAGATCACTCTCAACAATGATTTTATGGAGATGAAAAAGGAAACACATAGAAGGGTACATATTGAGGTCTCCTTGGTCATCTTTTTCTTTATTGATTTTTTTTTGTAAAAACATCATCTGTGATTTTTTCCTATTCGTGATTTTTTCCTATTCTTTCTAATATTCTTTGAGATCTTAAAAATTAATCCTTGAATATCTTTAATTTCATCTCTTGCACAGATGTCTTTTATAAATATATAGTCATATTCAGTCATTTTTCCTTTTTTTTATCTTTCTGTGTTTTTCACACTTACTTCCACAATAAATTAAGGACAGAATTGATAAAGCCCAAATGTGCTAGTTCTGTTCTTTATTGCTGGATTACTACAAAGGTAGCAAAACAACCTTTTTGCATTCTACATATAGTTTTATTTCCAAGGGCTCTCAAAATAATTTAACTAGGTCTCATGTCAATATAATTATATTTATTTATAATATGTATGATAGTAGATATAGGTATATAAAATAAAATATAGGTGGAGATAAGGGTATTCCTCCACATAAATGACTATTTAAATATAACTATACATAGCTTCATGACTCATATAAAATGACCTCTGCATTAATGTTGTCTGGAATCATTCAACTACAGGTGCCTATAAGTGTTAGTTAATAGATAGATGACCCAAGTCAGCATTAAATTCCATAATTAAGCCTCCATTTCCAACATTTTGTTAATTGAAGAAAATACATTGCCTTAAGTTAGCAATGAAAATTGGTATAAAGGTGTCCTATTTCAGTCTTATTTTCATTCACAGCTAACTGCTGAGTTCTCTAGATCATAAATTCAACCACCAACCAGCTTCCATTCATAGAACAGGTAAGCCAACCAAGTTGAAATGAGACATCCTGAGGAAGAAAGAGAAGGCTACATGCACTAAGCAAGTCAAAACACTCCCACCATGTCCTGCCTTGGACCAACAAAGTCCAGCTGCAAGATATAGAAAGAGAAATTCCATTTAAAATCATGATAGAGGGGCAACTAGATGATTCAATGGATAGAATGTCTGCCATATACTCAGGAGGACCTAAGTTCAAATTTAGCCTCAGCCATTTACTAGCTACATGACTCTGGGCAAGTCATCTAAACAAGACTGCTTCCAAAAAGATAAATAGATAAATAAATAAGTAAATAAACAAATAAAGCAAAATGAAATAAATTTTAAAAAGTAAAAAATTGGAAGCTTATCTGCCAAGACAAACCCAGGAACAATATGAACACAATTAATACAAAACACTTTTCACATAAATAAAAGTCAGATTCAAACAACGGGAAAAATATTAATTGCTCAAGGTTAGAGTGAGCCAACTTAATAAAAATGACAACCCTACCTAAATTAATTTACTTATTCATATCATACCAATCAAAATACCAAAAATTATTTTACAGAGCTAGAAAAAATAGTAACAATTTATCTGGAAGAACAAAAGGTCAAAAATACCAAGGGAATTAATGAAAAAAAAAATGTGAAGGAAAATAACTTAATAGTACCAGACCTCAAATTGTATTACACACTGGCAGTCTTCAAGACAATTCGGTACTGGCTGAGAAATAAAGTGGTTGATCAGTGGAATAGATTAGGTATACAATACACAGTAGTAAATTACCATAATAATCTAGTGTTTGAGAAATGCAAAGATCCAAACTTTGAGGACAAAAACTCACTATTTGATCAAAATTTCTGGGGAAACTGGAAAGCAGTTTGGCAGAAACTAGGTATACACCAGCATCTTATGCAGTATACAAAGAAAAGGTCAAAATGGGAACATGATTTAGAGGCTAAGAATGTTCTCATAAGCTAATTATGGGACATTAAATATTTTACCTGTCAAATCTACTGATAAGGGAGGAATTTATGATGAAACAAGATATAGAATGAATTTTGAGAAGAAATATTCATAATTTCAATTACATATAATTTACAAGTTTTTACACAATCAAAGGAAAGCAAGAAACTGGTGGGAGATTTTTAATAGCATGTCTCTCTGATAAAGGCCTCATTTTTCAAATATAGAGGACTAAATCAAATTTATAAAAAATAAGAACTATCCCTTAATTGATAAACTGTCAAAGGCTATGAATAGGCAGTTTTCAGAAAAAGAAATCAAAGCTATCTGTAATCATATAAAAAAGGCTCTAAATCACCATTGTTCGGGAAAATGCAAATTAAAACAGCCCTGAGTAACCACCTCACACCTATCAGCTTAGCTAATATGACCAAAAAAAGTAAAATAATAAGTGTTGAAGGGCATATGGGAAAACTGGGACACTAATACACTGTTGGTAGAGTTGTGAACTGATTCAACCATTCTGGAGAGCAATTTGGAACTATACTCAAAAGGACTATACAACTGGCCATGCTCTTTGATCTAGCAATACAACTACTAGGTCTGTATCTCAAAGAGATTCTTTTTAAAGGAAAAGGACCTATATGAAAATAAATATTTATAGCAGTTATTTTTGTGATGGCATAAAATGGAAAATTGAAGGGAAACCCAACAAATGGGGAAAGCTAAACATTTGCAGTATATGATTGTGACAGAATATTATTGTGCTATAAGAAATGGCAAGCAGCATACTTTCAGAAAAAAAATAAGACTTACATGAACTGATGCTAAGTAAAGTGAGCAAAACCAGGAGAACATTGTCCATAGTAACAGCAACATTGTACAATCATCAACTGTTACTGACTTAGTTATTTTTAACAATACAATGATCCAAGACAATTTAGAAGGACTTAAGATGGGAAAATGCTATCCACTTCCAGAGAAAGAACTGATGGAGTATGAATAAAGAATGAAACACTATAGAGAAAAATAGAGAGAAAACTCTATTTTTCTTAGGGGGAAGGGATTGTCTGTGTTTTCTTTTACAATATGGCTAATATGGAAATATGTTCAGCATGACTACATATTATAATGTACATCAAATTGTTAAACTATTCAAGATAGTAGGGGGAGGGGAATCATGGGAAGGAGAGAATTTTGGAACCCCAAAGAAATTTTTTTTAATGTTGAAAATTTTACATTGAAAAATGAAATATAAAAATATTCAACAAATAAAAGAAAGGATATATCATCTAATAAAAAACTTTAAATCTAAATTGAAGAAGATCTAAGGTCTAATCCTGATTCCATTTCTTAACTCCTGGGGGGGAGGGTACAGTGGAAGGAGCATTGATTTTAGAGAGTCTGGGTTCAAATTATGTCTCTGATTTTTACTAGAGAAAGCCAGGTGGCAAAGTGGATAAAATACTATGCTTGGAGTCTAAATCCAGCCTCAGATACTTAGTTGTGTGTCCTTGACCAAGTCACTTAACTCTGTATGCCTGTTTCCTTATCTGTAAAATTAGCTAAAAAAGCAAAAATGGCAAACCACTCCAGTATCTCTGCCAAGAAAATCTCAAATGGAGTCACAAAGAGTTGAACACAACTGAAAAACTACTGAATAATGGCTGAAATGTTCACTACCCATATGAGCTTTGACAAGATTTTACTTCCTTAGGTCTCAGCTTCATCATTTATTAAATGAAGGGGATTAGACTAAATGCCTTCAGAGGCCCTTTCTAGCTTTAGATATATAATCTTATGACCCTGGCCAAGTCATTAGGTCTCTCTGAGATCTATTTTCCTCATCTATAAAATTAAAGTACTGGATAAGATGATCTCTAAACTCAAAATCTTATGGTTCTGTGTCATCCTTGTCAATTACTTTGACAGACACCCTTGCCATTTCACCAATTTCTTAAATCAACCATGAAAGTCTTGAAGAAAATTGGACTTTGATCCCTCAGGGAAGATCACATACCTGAGATAATAACACACAAGGGAATCTTCAGTCAAAATAGGAACTGGGTGAGTAGAAGAAGAACTCTATCTCTCACAAGTGATGACCAGCAAAAGTATTCATCAAATTCTGAGCCAGAAGGAGAGTGTGAATATGCAAGCATGTTTGAGAGCAAAGGAAGGAACAGCAGATAAAAAGTTGAAAATAATTATATAGAACATTATAATCATCATCATCATCACTCACATTTCTAAAGCATTTTAAGATTTATTAAACATTTTCTTTTTAAAAGCAATCCCATGAAGTAGCAATTATTTATTATTAAGTTTAGTTTTTTTTTTTTTATAGATAGGACTAGTAAGGTGAATTAACTGTCCAGGATTCAACAGTTAAAACACAGGACTGGTGATCTAACCTACCTCTTTGCCCTGTTATTATAGGATAAATTAATATTGAAGGATTCTGTAAAGCAGAGACTTTCACATTTGCAGTTTGGAGTCATTATGGCATACTTTAAATGTACGGAGATGTAATTCATCTCCAAATTACTGATTCCTGCTGACAGGTCAAAAAATACTTATCAAATTTATCAATAAATATCTGAAAGATAAAGTAGCATCAGTATAATTGCTTCAGTGAACTTAATGGAAAGTTTCAAGAGCTTGTGAATTCCTCCCTCACTCCCCTTTTACCTTTTTTCCTTCATTCCTTTCTTTCTGTTGTCTTTCTCCTCTCTTCCTATAAATACCCTAGACATATAGATGTATATGTGAAAATAGATAAGTTAAAATAATACAGATTAGTGAATAATGAAGGAGCTACCAGCAAGAAAAAATAGAAAAGTGATACCTGAACTTAAAATTGAAAAATAGAAAAGTGACACTTGAACTCAATCTCGAAGGAAATTAAAAGTTCAGAGAAGATATGATAAAGAGTCGATTTCAGGCATGAAGTATAGCCATAGAAAGGCATAGAGATGAGAGACAGAGGGCCATGTGTGAACAACATTTAAAAAGCTGGTTTGGTTAGATAGTAGAATGCATGGAGAGGGGGAAATATAAAATAGGGCTGAAAAAAGTCATTTGGGACCAAGTTGTCAAAGACTTTAAATGCCAAACTTAGGGAATCACATTTGATCTTAAAGGTAATAAGTTGAGTTTGACAGTAATTGTAGTATATTAATTAGGGGAGTTATATGATCAGATCAGCACTTTATTAATTTTGCTATAGACAGAGTACAGTTTTACACACTTGAGGGAGATACAAAAATACATATATAGATTCAAAGATAAAGAAAACTATCATTATACTTGAAAAGTTTACGATTGTGTTAAGCAAGATATTTATTGTCTAATTGCTGAGCACAAAAGTCAGCATTCTGGGAGATTGTAACCAGAACCACTAATTAGCTACATCATCTTATAAAATGTATTAGATGGGCTCCAAGGACCTTTGCTAGTTCTCAATTCTATGACTAGATGACCTGCAAGGTTTTTTCTGTTTCTAATATTCTTTGTTAACTGTTTTTAACCCACTCTTGAACTAACAGAATTTTAATGCTGAGGCTGACAAAACAATAATATTCAGAACTATAACAGTCCTGAATAAGGCTATTTTATTTGTTTCACAAAGATCTAACATTTCCCAATTATTGGGGAACCCTATTTTCACCATTTCATCTGTTAGCTACTAAAGACCAAAATTGTAATCATCATTTTAGCCATACAGTTATTAAATGAGGTTTTCTAAGAGAATCAATATTTCATTCATATTAGCCTACTTGTTCCTCTTCACAAATGATGCATCAATTCTTGTCTCTGTATATTTCTACTCTGTCTTCCAATGCTGAGAATGCTCCCCTTACTGACCTTTTACCTCTTAAAATTATCCTTCATTTCCTTCAAGACACAATGAAAATGCTATCTTCTACATGAAGTCTTTCCTGTTTCCCTCAGCTGGAAATGTTCTTCTCACAACTCAAATATATATATATATATATGTATATACATATATATCTATATACATACATATATGTAGATATATATGTATGTGTGTGTGTTTTAGGTATATATGTATAAACATTCATATCTACATAGATACACACAAATGTGTATATCTTTTTTCATCTGTATTCCTTAACTACAATTATTCATTGCAATATAATCTGAAGAAGACAGAGATGGAGAGAAGGAAAAACAGAGGCTGTGGAGGGAAGAAGGGAGGGACAAAAGGGGAATGAAAAAGGGAGGGACAAAAAGGAGGGAGAGAGGAAAGAAGAGAAGGTAGAAAGAGAGGGAGGAAGGGAGATAGGGGGAAGGAGAGAAGGAAGAAGGGAGAGAGAGAGAGACAGAGAGAGAGACAGAGAGAGAGAGAGAGAGAGAGAGAGAGAGAGAGAGGAGAGGAAAATGGGGCGGAAGAGAGAGACAGAGAGAGAAACAGATACAGAAACAGAGACAGAGAGGAGAGGAGAGTGTTCCTAGGACTACATAGCTTCAACAGAAAATTATATTTGGAATTAGAACACGGGTTCAAATCTCAGCTCTATCACTTGCTATGTGAGGAGGGAGCAAATGGCCATCTCTAAATTCCTTTCTTGATCCTTCTGTAATAAACTTCATTTCTCTGAGATTCAGTTTCTTCATCTTTAAAAATGGGCTTATCCAACACACAAGTGCAAAATTGTTTGTAGCAGCTCTTTTTGTAGAGGCAAGAAACTGGAAATTGAGTGGATGCCCATCAGTTGGAGAATGGCTGAACAAATTATGGTATATGAATGTTATGGAATATTATTGTTCTGTAAGAAATGATAAGCAGGACGATTTCAGAGAGGCCTGGAGAGACTTGCATGGACTGATGCTGAGTGAAATGAGCAGAACCAGGAGAACATTATACACAGCAACAACAAGACTATGTGAGGATCAATTCTGATGGACATGGCTGTCTTCAACAGCGAGGTGATTCAGGCCAGATCCAATGATCTTGTGATGAAAAGAATCATCTGCACCCAGAGAGAGGACTGTGGATCCTGAGTGTGGATCACAAAATAGTATTTTCACTCTTTTTTGTTGTTATTTGCTTGCATTTTGTTTTCTTTCTCATTTTTTCTTTTTTGATCTGATTATCCTTATAAAGCATGATAATTGTGGAAATATATATAGAAGAATTTCATATGTTTAACATAAATTACTTGCTATCTAGAGAAGAGGATACGGGGAAGGAAGGGAAAAATCTAGAACAAAAGATCTGTAAGGGTGAATGTTAAAAAATTATCCAT
Source organism: Myrmecobius fasciatus (assembly GCA_023553655.1). Lineage (NCBI taxonomy): Eukaryota > Metazoa > Chordata > Mammalia > Dasyuromorphia > Myrmecobiidae > Myrmecobius > Myrmecobius fasciatus. The sequence continues at coordinate 433,593 of JAJPUD010001241.1, forward strand.
GTATATATTTTGAAAATAAAAAGCTTTAATTAAAAAAAATTAAATGGGCTTATCCTTACAATATGCCTACTTCACAGTGTTATTATGAGAAAACTTTCAGAAGCCTTAAAGTGCTAGAAAAATGAGAATTGTTACTGTATGAATCATTCATTAGTAATTGTAGGTAACAGAGACCCTAAAAACAACTTAGGGAAGGTTGGATAATGTCCATGTTGTGATTACTTGTAAACATTAAATTGATTGCTGATAGCTCTGCCAGCTGAAGCCCGCTTCCAAACAGGCAGTCTGAATGAGGACATAGGAATTCTGCTCCTCTGGAACCGATCAATATTCTATTAGGAAACCTTCAGTCTAGGAGGACACCAGCAACAGGGTTCTTACCTCTTGCCTTCAGGCACTCAGGCCCCATGCAGAACTCCTATGGAAGTCATTAATAGTGGGACAGAGGCAGCTTGGATAATGAATCCATCACAGGCTGGACCAGGACTGCAGCAGCAGGACTGCCCGAGAACAATAGCAAGCCAATCTGATTCACTGCAGCTCATTAAGAGAACACCACGGGCCATGTAGACAGGCTTTAGGAAACCAGACTCTGCAAATCTTTCAGTCATGTCCAATTCAGTCACAAGTATATAGACTAGCGGGCCTCAGATTTCACTCCAGGGGCCACTAGTGTAGGGCAAAAGAGCAAATGTGAGAAACACTCCTCCCTTTCATTCTAGCCATCACCAAAAAAGAAACCTGCCCCTGAAGGGCACTGCCCTTTGGACCACTCTCCTCATGCTATCAGGTCTTCTTATGGGGAAGGGTACAAAAAGGGTCTTGTTAGGGCTGGGGGGAGGCCCGAGGGGGTGGAAGAAGAGAAGAAAGGAGTGCTAGAAGAATGGAGCTAAAAATTCTTGTGGTAGGTATCTCCTACTGGTCCTGTCACTCCAGGTCACTCCAATTCAGTTCTAGTTTACCTGGGTAGCTTGTTCATGTCTTTATTTTATTCTGTGCTTCAAATGTACTCTGGTTTTTCTCTCCCTATTTCCTTTCTTTTTTTCCCTCTCCAATTGTCCCTATGTCTTAGGGACACAGCCTCCATTCCTAAAACAGATAACCATTACATTGTTCAAATCTCTTGCCTCCTTCAAGGCCCAAATCCATATGCATAAAACTTGCTTTGGCCTTCCAATTCAAATGCAAAGGATCTCCCCTTCCTCCATTTTCTCAAAACTTTTTCCATGGGTCTCTCCTTTGCTCTTATATGCTTGTCCTTTCTCAGGGCTTTCATTATACCTATTTTTAATTAAAGCTTTTTATTTTCAAAATATATGCATTTTTGACATTCATCCCTAGAAAGCCCTATGTTCTAATTTTTCCCCTCCCTTCCCCCCATCCTCTCCCTCAGTTGGCAAGTGATCCAATATATGTTAAACATGTGCAATTCCTCTATACATATTTCCACAATTATTTTATACCTATTTTTATATCCCCAGCACTTAGCATGTGCCTTATATATTATAAGGTCATAAAAATGTGTGTCACATTAAATTTTTTCATAAGAAATTAAATAAAGTATTTTTAAAATAACCTTTGCATCTCTACTTCAAATCAGAGTTCTCATCTAGATGCTAGAATATGCTGTCAATATTTTAGACTACTTATAAACCTCTCAAGGACTATGTAGTCAGACTTCCTATTATAGGATATAATATTATAATTTCTGTCATAGCATTTGCCATTATGAGATTTAGATCAAAAAGTGACCTTAGAAATTATCTGATCCAGTCCTTTCATTTTATAGATAAAGAAATGGAAGCCTAAAGGGATAAAGTGACCTCTTATAAGCCATAAAGCTAGAAAGGGTCTTAAAGGTCATCTTGTACAACCTCTTTGTTTCATACATGAGGAAATGAAGGCCTGGAGAGGTCATGCGACTTCTTTAAAGTCTCATAGGTAATAAATAGTGGAGTTGAAAACCATCCAAGGCGAAAAAATCCATGTCTTATTTAGCTTTGTATCTTCCCTATTGCCTAAAAACAACTGCCATAAACAGTAAGTGCCTAATAAATGTGTGTTGAATCAGTTTTCCCAGCAACAGATATAAATTTTTTTTGATCCTTCCCTTTTGTTGACCAACAATATACACTTGGGGTACTAGAAATGAGGATTTTGGATGATTTTCCTACAGCGACTAAACCATGAGTTTGACCTCTTTACTATTATAATGAAGCTTCAAGTTCATATCTGGACAGCAACATAGTCTCTCTCTCTCTCTCTTCCTCTCTCTGTCTCTCTCTCCCTCTCTGTCTCTCTCTGTGTCTCTCTGTTTCTGTCTCTCTCTCTCTGCCTCTCTCTGTCTCTTTGTCTCTCTGTTTTTCTGCCTCTCTGTCTCTCTCCATCTCTGTCTCTCTCTCTCTGTCTCTCTGCCTCTCTGTCTCTCTGTCTGTCTCTCTCTTGCTTTCATTTTTTTTTTACTTAATAGTATTTTTCTTTCCAATTACATATAAAGATAGTTATCAACATTCATTTTCACAAGATAAGTTCTAAATTTTTCTTCCCTCTTTTCAAAAAAACAAACAATATGATATAGGTTATACATGTATAATCATGTTAAAAATATTTCCATATTGATCATGTTATGGAAAAAGAATCAGAGCAAAGGAGGAGAACAACAAGAAAGAAAAAAAGTGAAAATAGTATGCTTCAATCTGCATTCAGACTCCATAATTCTTTCTCTGGTTATGAATAGCATTTCCCATCATGAATCTTTTGGAATCATCTTGGATCACTTTATTGATGAGAAGAGCTTAGTCTGTCATAGATGATCATCATACAGTGTTGCTGTTCCTGTGTACAATATTCTCTTGGTTCTGCTCACTTCTGCAACAATTCATAAAGGTTTTTCTAAGTTGTTCTGAAATCTGCCTGCTCATCATTTCTTATAGAATAATAGTAATAGTATTCCATTACATTCATTTACCACAACTTCTTCAGCCATTCCCCAGTTGATGGCTGTCCCCTCATTTTCCAATTCTTTGACACCATATAAAGAGATGCTATAAATCTTTTTGTACATGGGTATCCTTTTACTTTTTTATTATATCTTTCCTGGATAAAAGGGTACAAATAGTTTGGATGCCCTTTAAACAGTTCAAAATTATTCTCCAGGATGATTACATAAAGTTCACAACTCCACCAACAATGCATTAGTGTTCCAGTTTCCCCACATCTTCTCCAATTTTTATCATTTTTATTTTCTGTCATGTTAACTAATTTGATAGGGATGAGGTAATACCTTGGAATTATTTTAATTTGCATTTCTCTAATCAATAGTGATTTAAAGCCTTTTTATATGACTATAGATAGTGATTTAGATATAGATAGCAATATAGATTTGATTTCTTTGAAAAAAGATTGTTCATATCCTTTGACTATTTATCAACTGGGGAATAACTTATATTCTTATAAATTTGACTCAGTTCTCTGTATATTTGACAAATGAGACCTTTGTCATCAGATCTCAGAAATGTTGTAAAAATTGTTTCCCAGCTTTTTTATTTTCTTCCAATTTTGATTCCATTGGTTTTGTTTGTGAGAATTTTTAAAATTGTTTTCTATATCTTTTTTTATCATAAATTCATCCTTTATATCTAAATTATGTACCCATTTTGACCTTATCTTGGCATACATTGTGAGATATTGATTTATGCTTAGTTTCTACCATACCATTTTCCAGTTTTCCCAGAAATTTTTGTCAAATAATGAATTCTTAAAAACTGGATTCTTTGGGTTTCTCAAACAATAGATTTCTATAGTCATTTACTGCTATTTCTTGTGTACCTAACCTATTCCACTGATCCACTACTATATTTCTTAGCCAGTGACAAACTATTTGTTGATTGCTACTTTATAATATAATTATAGATATGCTATGACTAGGCCATCTTCCTTTGTATTTTTTTCATTAATTTCCTTGAATTTCTTGATCTTTTGTTTTTCCAGGGGAATTTTGTTAGTATTTTTTCTAGTTGTATAAAAAAAAATTTGGTAGTATGATTACTATGGCAGTAAATAAATAAATTAATTTAGGTAGAATTATCATTTTTATTATATTAAATTGGCCTACCCATGAGCAATTGATATTTTTCAAGTTGTTTAGATTTTTTATTTGTGTGAAAAGTGTTCTGTCTAAAAAACCAGTATTCGTTGTTGGAGGGGATGTGGGAAAACTGGAAAACTGATACATTGTTGGTGGAACTATGAATGAATCCAACCATTCTGGAGAGCAATTTGGAACTATGCTCAAAAAGTTATCAAACTGTGCATACCCTTTGACCCAGCAGTATTTCTATTGGGCTTATATCCCAAAAAGATCTTAAAGGAAGGAAAGGAACCCACATGTGCAAAAATGTTTTTTTTTTGTTTTTACTTTCAACTTTATTTCTCCTTTAATTTTCAGAATTTTGAATTTAGGATTTTTTTCATTGTTCTTTTTAATAGCTTTTTAATTTGTATGCCTAGTTCATTGATCTCCTCTTTCTCTATTTTATTCATAGAAACATTTAGAAATATAAATTTCTCCTAAGACTTGTTTTGCTACATTCTATATGAATTGCCATGTTGTCTCATTATTGAAAGTTCTCTTTGATGAATTAATGTTTTTTCTATGATTTATTGTTTGATCCACTCATTTGTTAGCATTAAATTATTTTGTTTCAAATTAACATTTATATCTTTCCATGACATTTTTACATGTAATTTTTATTGCATCAGGATCTGAAAAAAATGTTTCATATTTCTCTCTGGGTTTCATTGTGAAGTTTTTAATTCTGTGATACATGGTCAATTTTTGTTAAGTGCCTTTATATCCCCATTCAATTTTCTCCAGAGGTCTATCATATCTAATTTTTATAAAATTTTATTCACCTCCTTATTTTTTTTTCCTATTTATTTTGTAATTAGATTCAACTAACTTTCAGAGGGGGAAATTGAGTTCTCTCTCTTAATATGGTTTTGTTATTCTTTTCTATAATATGCTTGACTTCTCTAAGAATCTGTATGCTATACCATTGAGGTATATATATTTAATGATGATAATGCTTCATTGTCTGTGGTATCTTTTAACAAGATATCATTTCTTTCCTTATCTCTTTCTATTAGATCTATTTTTGATTTTGCTTTGCCTAAGGTCTATAATATGCTGTATGTATCTCTCTGCTTCAAATATTTTCTCATAAACAATATTGTAGGATTCTACTTTATAATCCATTTTGTCATCTGTTCCTTTTTATGGGAGAGCTCATTGCATTTAAATTCATAGTTATAATTATTAAGTGTGTATTTTTCTCCCTACTATTTCTCCCACTCATTTATATTTTCTCTTTTTACTCTGTCTCTCCTCATCAGTGTTTTGCTTCTGACCACTACCTCTCTTAATGTGCCTTCCCTTCTATTTGCCTCCTTTCTTTTTCTTTCCTTTTTCCCCTTCTCTTTCCCTATAAGGTAAGATAAATTTCTATACCCAACTGAGTATGTATGTTATTCAATATTTGAGTCAAATAGGTGAGAGTAAAGTTCAGAGAATCCCTCCCTTCTTTTCCTCTACTATATCTTTTGTACATCTTCATGTGATATGATTTATTTATTCTGCCTTTCCAAACCTCTCTTCCAACTACAAGTCTTTCTTTTCACCCTTTAAATTTTTTAATATTATCACACTCACCTTCTAACTAACCTAATAGAGATATAGTTCTCATGCCTTAACAAGTTTCATTTTTGCATGTAGGGATATAAATGATTTAATTTTATCAGATAATATGATTTTTTTTCTTTTCTGTTTACTTTTTTATGCTTTTCTCGATTATTATTTTTGAATATTGAATTTTCTGTTCAGCTCTGGTCTTTTCATTAGGAAAGTTTGAAAACTCCCTAGTTTACTGAATATCTATCATTTTCCCTGAAAGACTATACTCAATTTTTCTGGGTAGTTGACTCTTGATTGTAATTCAAGCTCCTTTGTCTTTTGGAATATTATATTCTAAGCCCTCTTATTCTTTAATGTAGAAGCTGTTAAGTCCTGTATTATCCTGACTGGATATTTGAATTGTGTCTAGCTCCTTGCAGAAATTTCTCCTTGATTTGATAATTCTGGAATTTGACTGCAATATTCCCTGAAATTTTCATTCTGGGATCTCTTTTATGGATTATTTCAATGACAAATTGGGCATTCTGGTTCTATGATACAAGGACAATTTTCCTTGATAATTCCAGGTTCATTTTTTGGTCATGACTTTCAGGTAGTCCAGTAATTTTAAAATTATTTCTGCTATATCTATTTTCCAAATCAATTGTTTGTCAAATGAGATATTTTATATTTTCTTCTATTTTTTTCATTCTTTTGATTTTGTTTGATTGATTCTTGATGCATCATAGAGCCATTAGCTTCCACTTGTCCTATAATAATTTTTAAGGAATTCTTTTCTTCAGTTGGCTTTTGTACCTCCTTTTATGTTTGGCCAATTCTACTTTTAAAGGACTTGTTTCCTCCAATAAAATTTTGTGGTTTTTTCCTATCTTTTAAGTCTTTTTTTTTCACAATTCTTCTGCATGACTCATTTATTTTCCCATTTCTCTCTCTCGCTCTCTCTCTCTCTCTTTCTCTCTCTCTCTCTCTTGTTTTATTTTTAAAATACTTTTTGAGTTACTTTAAAAAGACTTGTGGGGCTTGAGACCAATTCATATTCCCCTTTAAAGCTTCACATGTAGGCATTTTGACATTGTTATCCTTTTCTGAATTTGTGTTTTAATCTTATCTGGCACCATAATGAATTTCTATGGTCAAGGTTCTTTTTTTTTTTTTTTTTTTTTAAGATTTATAAAGATTTTTGAAGGTTAACTTCTGCTCCTGAGGCACAGGAGGCACTGTGATCCAAGTTTTTTATGCTAGGGTCTAGGAGCCTGGTTACTGTCTTTTTGCACAGGTGCCTCAGGTGCTGGTGTGTAATGAATTAGCATGGCCCAGTCCAGTCACACCCATTGTGCTAGGAGTTCTGGAGCTGGCAATTTGCCTTCTGCACTAGGATTGGTGGCTTTAGAGCTGGCCTCCTGTGCCATTAGCCTGACAGCAGCATTATCTTAAACACTTTGAGTCAATTCAGTTCTTTCAATGATCATTACTACTGAGAGTCAAGAAATGAAGCAACTATCAAGTGATCAATCCAGTTCCACTGACATAATGACCAATTCAGATTGACTATCAATCAACAGTTATTTATTAGGTTACAGACACTATTGATTTAGAGAATATCCTATCCTTCATCTTATAAACCCAAACATAAGGAAACAAAACCAAACATATAAAAAATAAAAAAAAACATAATATATATTTCCTTTCCCAAAGTGCTTCATAACATAGTGGAACAGGAAGAGTATTGACTCACAAGTCAACAGATTGGTTGATAGTCCCAGCTCTGCCAAGTACTAATTGGTTGACCTTGGCAAAGTCACCAAATCCCTTAATTTTCTCATTGGTAGAAAGAGTTGGGAGGGAAGGGAAGGTATTGGAGTAAATTATCTATAAGGTCCTTTCCAGATTAGACACTTTAGGTTTTCAAGTCCTCGCAACTGATTGATAGCATGATTGTTTCCTTAAAGAAAAAAAAATCTTTATAGAAAACAATATATTTATTCTCCTATATAATGATTTCTTTTATATGAAATAATATCAAATAGATTTGGCTTGGGAAAACATATTAATTGATGCAAGACAGCAGAACCAAGAGCAAAATATGCACAATTACTAGAATAATATAAATGAAAACAATATTAAAAGACAACTGAACTGATTGATTGGAATGAACAAACCTGGGTCATAAGAACAGATGAGGAAATACGTTTTCCTCCTCCAAGCAGAGAGGTTAGAGAACTATGGGTATACAATAAAGCATACGTTGTCAGGCAGTCATTTTGTTAGTGGGCTTTATTTAGCTGTCAGTGAGGTGACAACTTTGCCCTTTTCAGACATTATATGACAGTATTTGCATTTAGTAAGTCCAAGGATTCACCAAGCAGTTAGAAGAGGCAATAAACTTTTTTTCTAAGAGTGAATTGCCTCTGTATTGTTTTCCCTAAGCACTCATTTACATGGATAAGTGGCAGAAATTCAGATTATAAATCTAGAGGAACACTGAACACCAGTGCTGTTTTGTGCTTATTGGGAAAATAACCATCATTTATGTTTGGCCTGTTGAGATTAATTTAGGAAGTGCATAGGTTAGCCATTGGAAGACAGAATGAGGTCTCTGACCAAGGACACCTATTACCTTGCTAGAAAGGGTGACCAAAAAAAAAGAAAGCTTAGGGCTTACTGGAAACATCTCATTTTTTATTCTAATATGAGGTTTTTTTTAACTTCTGGTCCATGAACTTTGTAAAAAAAATTATTTACTGTATTTCACTATAATTTATTTCCCTTTTATTCCTGCATATTTTGTTTATTAATGTAGATTCTGAGAAAAGGCCAAAGACTTCATCAGGTTTACAAAAGGGTCCAGGACACATAAAAAAATGTTAAGATTGACTTTTTCTAAAGAGGTTGGCTCCTTGACTTTTGAATATTCTTTTCATGGTCCAAACTCTGAGGAAGCTAAACAGATGAGACTGTTTCTGGTCCATACTAGTACTCTGGCCAAAGGTGACAATGGAGTGACATTTAGCATGCAATGGAGCAGCACCCAAAGCCATTCACCTGAGACATTGAGCCCAAGGCCAAGAGGAATAATGTGAAGCAGTCATTCATAATCTGGCTGCATCAGAGACCTGAGTTGCCCCTCCTCACCTGGGTATTTCTCTAATTTTGACTTCTTTTTGCACTCATTCTCTCTGCTAATGCTGCATATTTTAGGGGGAAAATGTGCCACAAGTTTAAAGGAGAAATGTTAATTTTCTGAAGCTGCCATTTCAGTAAATATCTTTTCTTTGAACTAATTGAATTCTCTATCTGATAATTTAAAAAGTAGCTGTTGAAGGAGTTTGGGGAGTGAAGACATATAGACTACCTTGAACCTGGTGCAGTTGCTCCTCTGAGAATTCTTGAAAACAGAATTCAGAGATTTTCCAGAAAAATTCTAAATTTGCTTCTTTGTTTGGTGGGAGAAGGGAAGGAAATTGGAGAAAGATTATGCAAATGATTATTTGGGGTTTTCTTGGCAGAGATACTGGAGTGGTTTGCCATTTCCTTCTCCAGCTCATTTTACAAATGAGGAAACTGAGGCAAACAGGGTTAAGTGACTTGCCCAGGGTCACATAGCTAGTAAATGTCTGAGGCCACATTTGAACTCGTGGAGAATCTTTCTGACTCCAAGCCCAGTACTCTATTTATTGTACCACTTAACTGTTCCCCACTGCCATATGAATAAGACAAGTGTCCAAAGGAGTCCATTGAGAACCCAATAATCAAGAATTATTTATTAAATGCCAACAATTTGCTAAACATTGTGCTCACCTTTGTATTTTCTTAGCAATATCAAAAAAATAATAATGTTATTATTATCATTTATATAGTACATTAAAGTATGAAAAGCGTTTTGCATGTGTTGCCTTATTTAATCCTCATCACAATCCTGGAGGTGGGTGATGTGATTATCCCCGTTCTATAAAGTAAGTAACTAAAGCTTGGAAAAAATTAGTAGCAAGTCTAGGGTGATACAGCTAAAATGTGAGGCAGGACTTTAACTCTGCTAAATCTAAATCCAGTACCCTAGCACTGTGCCACCTAGAAGGCTAGATGGATTCATAAACTGTACTTAGTTAAAAAGGCAGCATCATCATGGTTCATAACTAAAACACAACATCTAACAATATGTTGTGTTTTAAATGGGGTTTTGATGGTGACAGTGGTGATGGTGATCTCTAGTTCCCACATGTGTTTCTTTAGGAAAACCACTTGGTGGCTATTTTTTACCATTCAAATTCAATATTCAAATAAAGTAATATTTAAAAAAAATGTAAAGATAATGCCTGGCACAGAGTAGACAGTATATAAATATATACTGACTTCTTTTGCCCTTTCCCAAGAACAATAGCAAATGTGTTGGAGGAAAAATTAAAAAGGAATTTATATAAGCCAAATAAGCAGAAAAGGAACAAATACAATAGCCAACTACCTCATGGCATAGTGAAAAGGCCACAGGAATGAGTTTGGATGCAAAAATTTTTCTCCTGTTCCAAAATATCTCTGGTTCCACAAAAGCTGTTGTTCTTATCTTAGAGCTCCTCATCACCATGTTACCTCTTTGCTTCCATTTTTGCCAGCATCCAGGAAATTCTGGTAAATTTTTAAATTAATTCTCTATATTGAAACTTTAAAACATTAAGTCACAATAAAAATGCATAACAGAAAGCAATTTTTCTCACATTCCCAGTGAATACAATCTTATACCACTTTTTTCTTTCAAATTAATTTGAGCCTTAAGCTCCTATAAAAATTTGTGACTCATAAAAAGGGTCTCTTTCAAACTAGAGGAGAAAGTTGAAAACTTCTGCTAAAATAATTTCTGCAGCTCTGTCAATATCACTAGTTTCTGCAGACCTTAGGTATCTTTTATGTAGGTGTCTCTTTTCCCTTCAGAAATTAAAAAGGCTAAAACTGCTGCTAATCTCTCTTGGACATATAGGAAGTAGCAACTGAACTGTGTCTTGAAGGAAAAGGGTGATTCTTTGAGGTAAAGATGAAGAAGTGAAATCCAAGAATGAGGGGCAGTGAAGCTAAAGGCAAAAAGATGGGTTTTGGATTTTTGTGTAAGAAAAAGAGAGAAAAAATCTGATTTGGCTGGATCTTAGAATGGGAGTGGAGAAGCAAGTACTGTTCAATTGGGCCAGGAAGATGGGGGGAGGGGTTGTCTGTGTTTTCTTTCACAACACAATTAATATTGAAATGCATGTTGTATGTTTGTACACACATAGCCTATATGAAATTACTTACCATCTCAAGGAAGGGTAATGGGAGGGAGAGAGAGAATCAGGAGTTCAATTTTTAAAAAAATGATCAATATCATTAAGATAAATGAAAGAGTTTGTATTTGATTATTGAAATAACAAGAAGCCGCTGGAGTTCATTGTGTAAGGGAGTGAAATGGTTAAGGAAAAGCACTTTGGTAACAGTGTGAAGGATGAACTGAAGGAAGGTGATACTTGAATCATGGAGACCAAAGAGAAGATAATCTCAACATCTATGGGTGAAATGGTGAGGGACTTTATTAAGATCTTAGCTGTGTGAGTAGAGAAAAGGGATCATCTAAGAAATATTGCTAAAGTGGAAAAACAAGATTTGGTAGTCAATTTAATATGTGGAATAATAAAGAGTTCTGTTTCTAAGAGAATTGAAGAAGAGTGGATCCTTCCACAGAAATAGGGCATTTTGGTAGAAAGGAAGATTTGGAGGAAATCACATGTAAAGTGTAGTGATCAGAACCTGAAGAACATTTTACACAGTAATGCAATAACAATAATGTATGATGATCAACTGTGAATGACTTGTCTATTCTTAGCAATATCATCCAAGACAGTTCCAAAGGATTCATGATTAAAAAGTGCCATTCACCTCCAGAAAAGAAACTGATAGAGTCTAAGAGCAAATCAAAGCATATTATTTTTCACCTTATTTGTTTGTTTGTGTTTTCTTTCACAACACAACTAATGTTGAAATGTATTTCATATGATTGCACATGTATAACCTATATGAATTTGCTTACCATCTCAGGAAAGGGTAAGGGGAGAGAGAAAGAAAATTGGGAGCTCATTTTTAAATGAATATTAACAACTGCATTTCCATATAATTTTGAAAAATAATAAAATATTATTTAAATTTTTAAAAGAGCATGAATCACAGAATTTGAGTGTTGAATGGGACTTCAGAACAACACATGAAAGGAATTTTCACTGTAACATACCTGACAGATGGTTACTCAATCTTTGCTTGAAGATTTCCAAGGAAATCTCCACTTTGGACAGTCTAATCCACTTATTCCACTTTTGAACAGCTCTAATTGTTAGACAATTTTTCCATTGATTAAGTCTATATTTTCCTCTCCATAATTTCCATTCATTGTTCATGTTGTCTGAGTCCTAAATAAAGAAAGAAATATAGTTCCTCTTCTACATGTTAGTCCTGCAAATAGTTGAAGAAATTCCCCTCCACCTTCAGGCTTCCTTTCTCTAGGCAACACATCCCCAGTTCCTTCAACCCATTCTTGTATAATATAAACTCAAGACTCTTTACCATCCTGGTTGCCCATCTCTGGACACATTGAACTTATTTGTGAACTATGGTATCCAAAACTTAATACAGTCATCCATATGAAGTAGATAATAGGTAGATAACAGAAGGACTGAAAACTCCCTATTCCTGAAAGCTGCACTCCTTTTAATTCAGTCCAGAAGTACATCAAACATTTTTGACTGCCACATCACACTGCTGATGTAAATGTTACTTGCAGTCCACTAAAACCAAGAAGTCTTTTTCAGAACAACTGCTTTTCTACTATGTCTCCCTCACCCCTTCACCTTATACTTGTGAAGTTTATTTTTATACTCAAGTGCAAGATTACATTGATCCCTTTTGAATTTTGTCTTATTTGATAAAAGTCTAATCCTTTTAGTGAATCAACATTTTTCCTTTGGACCTGTCATTCAAGCTATTACTAGACTCCCATTCAAAAATTTTATGAACATACCATTTATACCTTCATTCAAGTCACTTAGAAAAATGTTGAAAAGCACAAGGTCAAGCACAGATCCCTGAAGTATTCCATTGGAAACCTCCCATAATATTGACATGGAATTATTGAACCATAAATACTGAGAAAGAGAGAGGAAAGGAAGAAGGAAGGAAAGAAGGAAGGAAG
>JAJPUD010001241.1:456626-470856 GCA_023553655.1 Myrmecobius fasciatus
AGGAAGGAAGGAAGGAAAGAAGGAAGGAAGGAAGGAAGGGAGGGAGGGAGGGAGGGAGGAAGGAAGGAAAGGAGGAAGGGAGGAAGGAAGGGAGGAAGGGAGGAAATGAGGGAGGGAGGAAATGAGAGAGGGGGAAAAAGAAGGAGGAAAGGAGGGAGGGGGAAGAAGGGAAGGAAAAAAGGAAAGTAGAAAAGGATAACATAGGTAATGCCTAGTAGAAAGAACACCAAATTTTCAAGTCGGGAAACCTGGGTTTCCCTGTCTCTAACTTAATGGTAATAATAATGGCTAGGATTTTATAGTACCTACTCTGTAGTAAACATTGTACTAAGTGCTTTATAAATAGCATCTCATTTGATCCTTATAGCAACTCTAGGAGAAAGGTACTTTTATTTTTATCTTCATTTATACTCATTGAAACTGAGGTAAATAAATGTTAAATGATTTGCCCGAGGTCACACAACTAGCTAAGGGCCATGGGCTGGGTTTTACTTTAGACATAGCTATTTGTCTCGAACCTTCATTCTTTCTATCTATAAAATGATATTAATATTTTCCCTTCATACGACTTGTTGAAAAGAAATAGAATTGTTGTAAAAATTGTTGTAAAGAAGAATGTTAATTATTTTTATTAATATTACCAATGGTGATGGTGATTATATCAAGTTGTGTCTAATTAATATTAGATATTGGAACTGATAACTGAGATATTGAAAAGTAGACCTGAAAGAATTATTTCTATCTTTTTGTCCCTTTTCCAAGGCTATTAGAATGAAGTTCTAAGCATTCTGCTCAGACCAGTCTAGCAGGAGCAAACATTAGGTCTTATCCATCCATTGATCATCATACATTTTGAAGTGAACTTTCTATGTATAAACTGCCTTTGGTCTGAGCTGATTCTCCCTAATAAGGGCTAAGGTATCATGGTCCATAGTATATTCAGAAGTATTGGGGGAAAACATACTCCTGTTCTTACTACATCTTTAAAGTAAATACCCTTTTTGTAAAAGCTTAATTGATGTTATTTTGTTAAATAAATCTAGAGCATTAATCACTCACTAGAAGTCAAAAGTGGAAGAAACACTAGTTTGGGGCTCAAGTCAATAATATGAAAGAAACTCCCTAATTCACCTCAAGGGTCTCTTCCAATAATTTTTCAGTTGTGACCAGTTCTTCATGAATCCTTTTGGGGTTATCTTGGGATAGATACTAGAATAGTTTGCCATTTCCTTTTTTAGCTTATTTTACAGATGATGAAACTGAGGCAAACAGGGCTAAGTGACTTGCCCAAGGTTTCACAGCTAATAAGTATTTGAGACTAATTTTGAACTCAGGAGGGTAAGTTTTATTAACTTTCAGGTCTGGCACTTAATCCATTGTACCACCTAGCTGATCACAGTTCTTACAGTTTTCAAAGTTTTATTATGTTGTTATTGCATTAATAGTTCCCCTGGCTCTTCTTTCTTTCTTTTTCATTTAATATCTTTAAAATTATTTGGTTCTGTGATATTTATTTTATAATATAAATTATTTTTCTGGCTCTGCTTTCTTCACTCTGTGTCAGTTCATATAAGCCTTTTCATACTTTTTTAAATCATCATTTTTCTTATTTCTTATGGCATAGTAATATTCCAATACATGAATATACCACAGCTTATTCAGTCATTCCTCAACTTTTGGTCATCTCTTTTGTTTCCAGTTTCTTTGTTTGCATTTTGTCACCCCAAAAAAATCTGCTCAAATATTTCTGTACATATAGGACTTTTGTCTATTTGTTTAATCTCATTTGGGTATAGACCTATCAGTGGTATGTACTGTTTAGTAACATTTTGTGTATAGTTCCAAATTGCTTTCCAGAATGGTTGTACCCATTCACACATCCAGCAAGAGTCATCAATTTGCCTATTTTCCCACAGTCCTTCTAACATTTATTATTTTCCTTTGTCATTTTTGCCAGTCTGATTAATATGAGATGGAATCTTTGAATTGATCTAATTTGCATTCTCTAATTAGCAGTTATTTGGGACTGTTGTTTCATAAGTCTATAGATATCTTGGGTTTCTTTTCAGGAGAACTCTGTCAAAATTCTCAGATCATTTGTAAATTGTGGAATGGTTCTGTCATGCTTTTTATTTTTAGGATTCAGAGAAATAAAGTGTTTTCCCCATATCATACTGTTATTTGCAAAGTTTTGGGTCAGAACAACGGTCCCCAGAACCAAATCCCATGCTCTTTCCACTCTGACTCAAAGATTTGGGTGTTTTTATTTTGTTTTCTTTTTTTGTAATAAGTGACAGCTATAGTAAATATAGAAGAATCATGGGAAGTCCCCAAAACTTTAGAATAAATAACCATAAGTATCATAAACAGCCTCTTCTCAAATTTTTTAGCTGTCAACCAAATGTCCAAGGGGAAGGATTTGAAAATTTTGATTGCTTGATTGTTCATTTGTTTCACTGAATGGGATGCTAGCCTTGAAGTCAGGAAGACCTTAGTTCAAATTCCACATTTGATATTTAGCTGTATGACTAAGACAAACCGCTTAACCTAGTTCAGCTTCAATTTCCTCATCTGTGAAATGGGGATAATAATAGCACCCACCTCACAGGATTGTGGTGAGGATTAAAACATATAATATATGTAAAAAACCTTTGCAAACCTTAAAGCACTATGGAAATGCACGCTGTTGTTATTGTAGTTGTCATTAATTTTCCCAAAAATTTCCTTTATAATCCAGAACAAGTCAGCTGCCCAGGAACATTTTGGAAATGTAATAATACAAAATACAAAAACACATGAATCCATGGAATTTACTAGTCATAGCATTTTAAAAACATAAATTATATAATATTCCATTCCTTGTGGGCATTTCTTCTAATTTCCTTAGTTGCTCAATTCTTTCTTGGCAATATCCTGATGACTGAAAATCTATACTAGAATGAATTAGTGATATTGAAGGTAAAAATGATAATGATAGTAGTGAGGGAAATGATCAGGAGGATAAGGAGGATAGTGATGATGGTAACCATAATAATTACAATATTGTGATTTTATAGCTGGAAAAGACAATGATAACAGTATTGGTGATGATAGTGAGGTTATAGGGATTATGATAAGAATAACTGAGATCATGAGAGACATTATTTTTTGTTGCTATTTTTGTCTGTCCTTCATTTTTCAAGAAGGCTTCAACAACTCGGGGTAATATGTTGACTTGCACATGAATTGGATTTAAGTGACGCAAAACTGAACAAGATCACCAGTCCCACTTTCTTTTCCTGAATCATTGAAGTCCACTGGCAAGACAAAAGTCAGGGCAACCAGTGATGGTCCAGGATGCAACAGATGACCTTGGTGTCTTCTTCTATGTCCAACTAAGCTCTAAGCATTCCAGAGTTCCTATTTCAGCCACAGTCATGACTGTTGGAAGAAATTATTTTCACATGTCCATTCTTTTGTAGAAAGTCTTCACATGCTTGAGGCAGATATTCCCTTAATTTATCAACAGGTTGGAGTCCTGTCAGTTAACTTAGTTTAGCCTATCTGCCAAAATGGTTTACCAGGATGCAACTACCTCACATGCTACAGTTTATTGGAGCCACAGGTGAGAGTTGAGGAGATAGGTGGACACCAAAGGTGGAGGAGTAGCCTTGAAAGGGCTCAGCAAAGCCCTTCCACCAAAAGTTCTAGTGTTCCTAAATGCCCCATATGCATATGATATGGAGGTGACGAAGGTGGTTATCATGATAATGTAAGTGATGAGATGCTAATAGCAGTAATGCATCTGCCAATTACATAAGAAAATATATTTTTCATTTATTTATGTGTTTATATGATTTTTTTTTCAATAGAATGTGACAACAAGCACCTTTTCTCCCTTAACATTCACAGTGTCTAGAATAGTGAATGACACATAGGATGCTGTTGATTGATTGAATGAATGAAACAATAGTTTGAAAAAGAGAATAATACATTTTATGTGTGAGAAGGACAAAGATAAAGGAGAAAGTAAAAAAAATCTTGAAATGGGATATTGAAGACCTGGGTAACAATCTTGATCTGTCACTAACTTGCTGTGTTACTTGAGCAAACTGATTACCTACTCTGAGACTAATTTTTCTCTATAAAGTGAGTGGGTTGGAATTAAAGAAAGTTCCTGCAGCTCCAACATTCTAGGCTTCTATAAAAGAAAAAGAATAATAGAAATATTATTCAGCACAATACTGAAAGGGAACATCAGAAAATCCAGACTGCCTTCATTTCAGTCCATCTGAAATCACCCAGAATTTCATTTCCCATTGGAGATGTCACACATTTGTCACTGACATATTAAAACTTCAAAAGAAACCACTTCATTGTCATTTCTGACTCTTAGACCAGCCATGCCCACGTTTTAAAAGAAATCAGGAAAGATCTAATTGAAACCAGACAAGAGAAGAAATGAATACCATGAAGTGACCCCAAAAGAAATGTACTTTCTGATCCTTTCTTTCTACGTAAAGTTTTCATAGGAAATCGTTTTTTTCAAGGGAACTCTGAAGTTGTGCCTTCATAGTGCTATGAAATAAACCATTTTTCGACCCTTAGAGTTCTTGGGAATATTAGACTATCTAATCTAACTTGATCGTGAAGGCAATTTTCAAAAAAACATTTTACAGATTTATTGCCTGCAGATGCTTAGTCTAGTGAGAAGGGAAGCACATTCCTATAAAGAGGGGAGAAGGGTGTGCCCCAGGTAAATGTGGGTGGGTCCAATGCACTTTTTGTGGGCAGAATAGAAGATTGTAGATTTAATGACTTTGGAAAGCTATTGGCAAGTCCAAACAAGGGTCACTCTCAGAGGATCAGATTTCACTAGTAGTTAAGAAGAACTTAAGCTAATATAAGTATAATAGCCTACATTTATATTGTTCTTTGTGGCTCTTTCCCCAAAACAACCCAGTAAGGAACAGAACTAGAAAGTAGTATCAGGAGGGGCTCAGATTTAAATTATTCTCTCTGGTACTTATGAACTGTATGAATCCAGACAAGTCAATTAACTCCTCTGAGCCTCAGTTTCCTCATCTGTAAAATGGGGACAATGAGACTAGTATTGCCTCTCTTAGATTGTTGTCAGGACTAAATAAGATATGGTATACGGTAATATGGTAGTGCTTTGAAGACCTTGTTGTTAAGTAGCAAGCAAAATAATGTCTGCTGAGTCTAATGGCAGACGTCTCACTGTTGTGACTATTCAAATTTCCAAATTGAGGCTCTTTCCAGACTTTAGGACATCAACTTTAATGACATCTGCTCTGAATTCTGGGCTCTGTGCCCATAGAGTTTGAGGAATGAGCTCTTAAAGTGACAATCTCAAAATTTAAAATGGAATAGGTTCCACAAGGATGACATGCATTATAGGACTGAGGTCATAATGTTGATTTGGAGGGAGGGGTTCTAAAGAAGTCAGAGGACCAATAAGTCTCATATCCTCCACCAAAGCAGAAAGTAAAGTCTGTTCTTGTGCCATCCCATCCCCACATGTTACCTTTTCCTTGAGTTTCCCCCACTTCTCAGTTATGTTCCCCTGTGGTAAAGAAATCTCCCATCTAGAGTTCTTTACAGAAGATGTCATAAGACTTCGGAAGGATTTTCAAAATAAACTTAGCTAATGTTCCATTTTTATGAATAAGGAAATTGATGCTCAGACAGTTTAAAATGATTTGCCCAAAGTTACCTAGATAATAAGTCTCACAGTCAGAATTTAAACCCAGGATTTGGGGGGTTATTGTATTTTAGATCTTGTTCTCTTATCGCTATACCAAACTGCCCATGGCATGACCTATTCTTTGGTTCTCTTATTCAATTCTGTCTTTATCAAACCTTACCTTTAGCCTCAGTCTCAAATGTCCTTCCCTTCCCCACCCCTGCCATTAATTGTTATGAGAAACTAATTCACACAAGTTGCTGATGGCTGATAATGACTGGTTTAGTACAATCTATCCTGGATATTAGATTTTTTAACTCGTATCCAAAAAGACAAGGCTTTAAACCAAAGGAATGAAATTAATGCTAAAATTTAAGGCCCTGGTCGTAATAAATTTAAAGTATTTCACTGCTGGAATGGACTTTGATAATCCTTCTCTTTGATACTTATTAATTCTGAGCACAGACAAGCAGATTCTTCTCTTTAAGCCAATCATTATTTTATAGATGGGGAACTAACATACAAGGTCACATAATAAGGCAATGATAGAGTCAAGACTGGAAGCCAGATTTCCTAACTTCTCAGTCTAGTGACCTTTCTACTCCATCACCCTATTTTGAAGAAGGGGAGATTTCAAGTGGAGTCCTTCAAGTTTCATCATCTGTTGCATACGGCCAGTCCAAATGTCTTTTTCCCTCAAATTCTGCTCTCCCAAATCCACAATGTTTCATTTTGAATAGAGCATTATCAATGTATATAACAGGTCACCCAAGATGATATTTCAGATGGAGAAGGAAGGAGTGGTGAAAATGCAATTTGGATAGAAGTGAAAATGGTGTAATTTTCTTTTTGCATCTCAACTTCTCTTAGCCCCCCCCCCAATGTCTTTTGACTTCCCAGGGTGGCAAATTTCCTGATACCAACATAGCTTTTAATATACTCATACATATAAAATTTCAAATCCAGTGAGGTTTGGCAGGTTTGAAAGGTGCTAAAGGATCAGTTACTCACTGAGTTTCACTTATTATTCTTTTAAAAGATCTTTTTAATTGGTTTCATGCAAGATGGTAGAAAGATCATGGTTAGCAGGTTGCGGGTAAATAATAATTACATTCCCAAACCCTGACTGGTCAGGAAGTTAGATGCCTTTTGCACTGGCTCAGGCAAGTTTGAGAATAGAAAGAAGTCCTGCTTACATGGTTCTCAGGCCCAGAAAAAATGCTTAGACATAAGCAGGCCTGGTTCCAAAAATTAGTTTGCACAGCTGGTTGAAAGTAGTTCTCTCCTTATTGGGGTACAATCCAAGTTGGACTCAGTCACCAACTCTACTCCATTTCTTTGAGCTAGGTTGTAATACCACCTAGATTTTTGTCAATCCACTCAACAAGAATATTTTGAGTGTAATGATAATAGAATTATGATAATGGATATTCTATCATAATAATAGAATTAATGATAATAGAATAACTGTGTAATGATAATAGAACTTCAGGGTGGAAAGTATCCTTAGAAAGTGTCTAATATTTCTAGTCTTTCTCCATGAAAGAGATAAAGAAAACTGATGGCCAAGAAGTTGAGGTGATTTGCCCCTTGATCAGAGGCTCAACTAGAACTCCCAGAATGGACCAATTCTCCAACCATATTGCATGGTGGATACATCTATGAATGGTGCAGTTTTCCTGACTTTCAAGGAATTCAAATTTAGTTGAGGAGAGAAATCATCTATACCAATAATAAAAGGCAAAAAAAAAATATTAAATATAGGTATAGATCATGAATGTTGTAGGGACATCTAGATGAAATGACAGATAGAAGATGAGGCCTGAAGTCAGGGAGATCTTAGAATCTGGCTTCAGAAATTTTCTAACTGTGTGACAATCTCTGTCTGGTTATTGTCCTCATCTGTAAAATGGGAATAATAATAACACTAACCTCACAAGGTTGTTGTGAGAATCAAATAACAATTGCAAACTACTAAGCACAGTGCTTGGCACATAATAAGTGCTTTATAATTAACTTTTATTATTAAGAGTGAAAAGGACAATATATAACAACAATATAATAATAATAATAAGATATAAATATAATAATTGTATTATAAGAAAAATGATAAATATACAATAATGAAATAATGCTAAATATGATATGATATAAATAATGATAAAAATTATAGCTAGCATTCTCTTAATTCTTTTAGGTCTACAAAGTACTTTACAAAATATCTCGTTTCTTCCTGACAACAATCCTGGAAATGCCCATTTTTACAGATAAGAAAACTAAAGGTCTGAACTCTTTATTGACTTGCCCAGAATCACATAGCTGGTGTCTGAGAAAAAATTACTTTGAACTAGGATGATGAGAAAAGGTTTTCTGTATTAGATGTGGTTAAATTGGGCCTTGAAGAGTAGCCTGCTACTTGAAACTTTTTCCCACAATTACCTTTCCCAACAGGCTCATCCACAGAGTAAAAATTCATTGAGGGTAAAGAACCTCCCAATTCTAACCTTTCATCCTTGTAATTATAAAGTATATGTCTCCCCATTGTCTCTCCTCCCAAATTTTTCAGATAAAAGTTTATCAACTGATGACATCAAGTACCAGGGGCTTGGACAACCTCCCTAAATTCACAAAATTTATACCTATGCAGAGTCAGAATCAAATAACAATAATGGCAATGATAAATTTATATCCATACTTTAAAGTTTACATGGAGGCCTGGTAGCATTCAGGAAGAAGTGGGTCTGAGACTAACCTTTGATACCTACTAACTGTGTAATTTGGGGCAGGTCTTCTTCAGTCTTCCACCTCCTTAACAGTAGTTTTCCCACTCTGGAGATGACTCTACCACCATAAAATCAACTCTGCTGATTAGTGAGTCTCAAGCCTGAGCCATATTTCATGAAATATCCAAGCATTGCTCACTTCAATCCCAACTGGACTCTTCTGGATTTCCTCTCCACCTCCTCAACAGCAACCTTCCTTTTCCAATGCTTTTTACACATGGTATTCCCCCTATTAGAATATAAGCTCCTTGAAAGCAAAAATTATCTCTTTTTAAAATTTATATTCCCTAAGGTTAGCACCGTTTCTGGCACATAGTAAGCTTTAACAAATGCTTTATATAGCTCCCTAATTTAACTCTCAGTTCCCTGAGGTTATTCTTTCTTTTTTTTTCTTTTTTTCTTTTTTTGCTGAGGCAATTGAGGTTGTGACTTGCCTAGAGTCACACAGCCAGGAAGTGTCAAGTGTCTGAGGCCAGATTGGAATTCAGGTCTTCCTGACTTCAGGGATGGTGCTCTATCCAGAGATTATACTTTCAAGACAGGATGGGGTTGATCTGTGTTAGTTCTCCACCAATAGAACCAGCTTTGTGGTTTTAAAAAATATAATCTACAGTGTTTATATTTCAAGAACCATAAGAGAAAGGCAGCGCAAGTATTCCCATCCCATTTTACAAAGGATGAACCAGAGATCTCATGACCTGTGCTAATGGACACACTGCTAATAAAGGGAAGAACTTAGACCCCAAACCTGGAGATTCTAGAGCCAATTCCAGTGCTCTTTTCAATGCATTAGGAGCAGAACTAGGAAATTAGAATAAGAGATATTTCCATAGGCACTCATTTGCTATGCCTTTTCCAAAAGCCATAGTAAATGGCAAAGGAAAAAGCATGTTTTTATGCAGTAGATTAGAGTACTAAACCTGGAGTCACGAAGCCTTGAGTTCAAATCCAGCCCCAGACCCTTACTAGTTGTATGACCCTGAGGAAATCACTTAACCTTGTTTTCCTCAGTTTCCTCAACTATTAAATGAGTTGGAGAAGGAAATGAAAAATGACTTCAAGATCTTTGCTGAGAAAATCCCAAATGGGGTCATGAATTGTATCCAATGAACCATCTAGCTACTCAATTGAGCACTATTTTACCCATTAAAAGTGGAAGGACTATGAGACTAAACAAACACAAAAGGTTTAATTCCTAGAACTCCTGAATTCAGATCAATCCCAGTTCTGAAAATTCTGACATGGAGAGACATTCAGTAGATATGGCTTATATTGTATATTGTTAATATGGGTTGCTTATTTGCTAACCAGTTCTAAACTAAGAATAAATGCTGCATGCATTATCCAAGTTTATGTGCCTCCTTCTATAGAGAATCAATGCCAGTTTGCCAAGATCACCTGAATAATCACTTGAAATATAGCAGGTATATGAAAGGAAGTGAGATTTCAAAGGGTGGAGAGGAAGACTGAAGTATGAGGCAGAGATAATTTCTAATCAAGTCATCCCAGAAATTCACAGCAATGACAAGTTGCCAGAACCCTAGAGAGAGAGGCAGAGTTCAGAGACAAAGAATTAAAGACTCTCTAGTAACCACAGAGGGTATAATAGCACTTTTGCCCAGTGGGACAAGCATAAACTGATAAAGTTAACTTCATGCTCTCTAGAAAATGACTAGCAACATCACCTTCCTCTCCAGGCTCTGCCTCTGACTCTATGAACTTCACTCCCATTTCTCATCTGCCTTGTCATTCAGGAAGTTTCCTTAGTCCCTGTGACCTTCTCAATATTCTTCCACATTTTCAGTCCTCTCTCCATTATAACAAAGGACCTGGAACAATCATGCTTTATTCCCCTCTTGTATCTGCTTCTATTCTAAATTTCCTCATTTGCCTAAGTGGGGAAAAGGTTCCCACTTTTTTTGGTCTTCCATCATTAGAATATAACTTCTTTGAGTTTGCTTTTATTTGTATCCCCAATGCTTAACATAGTGCCTGGCACATAATAGGTGCTTAATAAGTTTGTTGACTTGGTTATATCTACATTATGCTCTAAACTCCAGGGATCTAGAATAATTAATGACTTTGGGAAGGTATGATTCTCTAATTTATAATAAGATGATATATAAAACCTAAAATATTACTTCCTCTTGGAGTATTTTCATTTTTGGATCAACCATATTGATAAGTCAAAACCATATGCCCATAGTAATGAAAATATCCTGGCAGAGTTTCAAACATAATTTCAGACAGATGAGATATAGGATAGGAACAGACTAGGATGAGATAGGACTTTCTTGAGCCCTTCTCAAATCAAGTGGGTTGCCATCTACACTGCCTATGCAGTGCTACAGGATAAAAGAGCTAGAATTAATCCAATAGTCCAAGAATTCAAATCCTAGCTCTCATACTACCTTATGACCTTGGGCCTGTTTGTCTTCTGTGAAATGAGATGGTTGATTTGATTTGATGCCCTCTGAGATCCCTTTCAACTATTAGAATAGCTTAGTGCATTGAAGAAGGTGAAAAGAAAGACATCAGAGAATGGAGAAACATGGGTGACTTACTGGGCAAAGATGACTGATTCCTTTGGAACGATTATGTGGAGGATCAGACACCCCAGGCTATGTGGTTGCTGAGTAACAAGCAGCTCCCCACCTTCTTGAGGTATGAGACTCCCTACACAAGCCATGTGGTTGTTACACAACAGCTGGCTGGGTCTGCCAAGGTGACTCCCTCTAAAGAAAGCCTGCTACTTTTTCCCTGAAGCAGGATCCTCCAGGGAATTGAAGCTTCTCTCTGAATCTTCTTTCTGGAAACCTTCAGGGAAAAAGACTGCACCTGCTCAGCCTCCACCAAGGTTAGACACTGACCCTAATAGTAAATGAATGGTGTCAGACTCATGGGTTTATTCCCTTACACAAGTGATAGTGCTTGATCATCATTTCAGGAGCTAAATGTCAGTTTCCAGCCCATCAATAATGCTATGATGAGCTGCTGGGACTTGCTATTTTACCCCTTCAAATAATTCACTGAAATTAAGCTCCATGACTGATGAGTCATAGAATTATAGAATGACAGAACTGGTAAAGAACCTAGGAGTTCAGAGAATCAAAGACTTAGAGCACCAAGGGATCTCAGGGGTTGTCTAATTCAAACTCTCATTTTTACAGATGAGTTTGACCATTTCTAAAGTTCAGATCTGTCCTCCCAAAAGAAGAGACTCTGCCCTTATAACATAAGTCCTTTAAAATGAGAGATTTTGGTTTTGATTCTTGCACTTTTATATCACTAAAACATAGGAAGCATTTTATAAATGTGGTAGAGGATGTTTTGTTTTGTTTTGTTTTTGCTAACTGAATAAAGATTGACCAACATAGAAAAATCTTTAAAATATATTTTCAACTCTGAATTCCAAAAGAGAAATTTACAAAGAAAGCAAAGATCCTATCTATCCTAAATGTTATGTCAGTTTCTTCATCTGTAAAATGAGAGGGTTGTACTTCATGATTTCCTAGGTCCCTTCCAACTCAAAATCTGTGAACTATGAAAAGTACATTTTACTCATTCATTCTACTATTAGCCTCATTGAGTAAGGTCTGCATCTCCTAATGTTATTCCACACTCCCACAAACCATCACACCTCTTCCCCTTTACAATTAGTATACTATGAAGCAATTACTAGTGCACTTGAAAGAGTTAAAGTAGCTTTAAGAAGGTCTTGTCCTAAAGACTGAGATTATTTTAAGCCTTGAGACAATTTGCATAGTTAAGTAACTCTAAAATGACTAGTAACTGGATTAGGTACTATGTCAGGCTGTTTAATAGAGACTATGTATCAAAGGTCTCAAATCTTTTGGATGGAAAAATAGAGGGAATTCATTCAGCAGAAATGCAGCTTGAGGCTGAATCTGGAACACAGTTTTATCAGGACTTAATACACAGCATTCTTAATTCTAAAGAGCAGCAAAAGCCACAATCTCAGGCCAGTACAACTACCAGGGAATAGTTTATACTTAACAAGCACAGATTAAACATTTACTATGTACGACCCTCTTTTGAGTCTTTCCAGTTTATTCTGTATAAAGCTTATTTGTACATAACTGCCTTCCTATTGTCTTCCCCTCCATAATATTGTGAACTCCTTGAGAGAAGGAGCTGTCTTTTACCTTTCTTTTCATCACCAGCACTTAGTAGAGTACCTGGCACATAGTAATTGCTTAATAAATATTTGCTGACTAACCAGGCACTGTGCTAATAGGTGAATAGACAAAGAACATAAAACAAAAAATAAAATAAGGCATTAAAAAGAGAAAAACCCAGAAACTCCATTTCGAAGAATTCCACTGCTAACTTCTTTTCTTCATCTATATTCTCATACTACCTACTCTTAGTCTGCCAGTTTATAGACCAATACAATCAGTGGTACGCCAGCCCTGTTCCCTCTGAATTTGTTAAATACCTTGGCTCAGTGTTGCCTCTTATAGAAGTGCTAGTACTAGAAATTCCAGCTTGATGTAACTGTTCCCCATAGCCCCAGAATGTCACAGAGCCAGAATAAAACATCCTATGTGCCTTCTACCTCCTTTGCACTCCATGATACCCTATTCCTCTACTTCATTAATATTCAGTGGTTTAAAATGGCAGCCCAGAGATTAGAAATTAGAGTCCAGCTCTTAAATTTCCCTGTCTTTTTATAGACTATCTCTTCCTTGTCTATGGAATGATGGCAAAAACAAACAGTAATTTCTACTGTAAAATGATTTGGTTGCTCACAAATAAAGCTGATAAAGCTTCAGAAAAGAAAGGCCTATTTGACAATCACTTCACATCAATTAATTATGGCTTATGGTTTATGTAATAGATATCACTTATTTCTGTTGTGTTGTAATATTGTCCAACACAACCTAACAATAATGGCTGAAATGCAAAAGCATAGTTTTAAAAGTTGGGCCTTTATAAAAGAAGTCCTTATTTTGTGAATAAGAAATCCATCTTTTCTTACAACCAAAGGGAAAAAATCCTTTTGAATGTCCAAGGGAATCAGACTGGATGGTAAATATGGATGAGCTGGTATAGAGGAATGAATATTGAATTTGACATCATTATACCTCATTGCAAATCCTGATTCTAGAGTTTCTTACCTGTATAATGTTGGTCAAGATGTTTAACTTCTCTGGACCTTTGTTTCCTCCCCCCAAAAAGGAGGGAATTAGACTAGATGACTTTTAGGGACCCTTCTAATTTTTCTTTTTTTTTAATAAAGCTTTTTATTTACAAAACATATGAGTGACCTTTCAACATTGACCTTTGCAAAAACTTTTTTTCCCAAGCTTTTCCCCTCCTTCCCCCCACCCCCCATCCCTAGATGACAGGTAATCTAATACATGCTAAATAGGATAAATTATATGACAAATACAATACATATATACATATCTATACAGTTATCTTACTGCACAAGAAACATCAGATCTAGAAAGAGAAGAAGAAAAAAAAACCTAAGAAGGAAAACAAAATGCATGGAAATATTCACAGAAAGCGTTAAAATGCTGTGTTGTGGTTCACTCTCAGTTCCCACAGGCCTCTCTCTGGATGTATATGACTATCTTCATCGCAGAACAACTGGTTTGAATCACATCATTGTTGAAGAGAACCATGTCCATCAAAATTGATCATCGTATAGTCTTGTTGCTGTGTATAATGTTCTCCTGGTTCTGCTGATTTCACTCAGCATCAGTTCATGTAAGTCTCTCCAATCCTCTCT
>JAJPUD010001242.1:0-55958 GCA_023553655.1 Myrmecobius fasciatus
TATTAACTAATGAAAGGAAGATAGGAGGGGGAATGTGCTTTTGAAAACTGTCAGCTATCTCTTTGTGAGAGACATGCTATGCTGGATAAATGTTTAATTGATTTCAAAATAAAGCCATGATTTGTGGCACTTTGCCAGTTTCTGAGGTTCTAAATGCTCCCAGTGAAAAAATATTATTAAAACTTTTAATTTGCAAAACATATAGATGGGTAATTCTTCAACATTAACCCTTACAAAACTTTCTGTTACAAATTTTTCCCCCCTAGTCCCAGTCCCCACCCTTCCCCTAGATGGCAGGATATCCACTACATGTTAATTATGTTAAAATACTTGACAAATCGAATATATGTATACATATTTCCACACTTATCATTGTTGTGCAACAAAAATCTTATCTACAAGAAAAAAAAATCAGAAAGGAAACACAATGTAAGCAAACATCAATAGAGGGCATGAACATGTTATGTTGTGGTCCACATTTCATATTCCTCTCTCAGGGTGTATATGGCTTTCTTCAGTGAACAATTGGAACTGGTTTGAAACATTTAATTGTTGAAGAGAACCATGTCCATCAGAATTGATCATCATAAAGTCTTGTTGTTGCCATGTATAATGATCTCCTGGTTCTGCTCATTTCACTCAGCATCAGTCCATGCGAGTCTCTCCAGGCTTCTCTGAAATCATCCTGCTGGTCGTTTCTCACAGAACAGTAATATTCCATAACATTCATATACCATAATTTATTCAGCCACTCTCCAATTGATGGACATCCACTAAGTTTCCAGTTTCTAGCCACTACAAAAAGGGCTGCCACAAACATTCTTGCACATGTGGGGCCCTTTCCTTCCTTTATGATTTCTTTGGGATATAAGCCCAATAGAAACACTGCTGGGTCAAAGGTTATGCAGTTTGATAACTTTTTGAGCATAGTTCCAAATTGCTCTCCAGAATGGCTGTATCCATTCACAGTTCCACCAACAATGTATCAGTGTCTCAGCTTTCCCACATCCCCTCCAGCATTAATCATTATCTTTTCCTGTCATCTTAGACAATCTGACAGGTGTGTAGTGGTACCTCAGAATTGTCTTAATTTGCATTTCTCTGATCAACAGTGATTTGGAGCAACTTTTCATATGACTAGAAATGGTTTTAATTTCATCATCTGAAAATTGTCTGTTCATATCCCTTGACCATTTATCTATTGGAAAGTGGCTTGAATTCTTATAAATATGAGACAATTCTCTATATATTTTAGAGATGAGGCCTTTATCAGAACCCTTAAATGTAAAGATTTCCCAATTTATTGCTTCCCTCCTAATCTTGTCTGCATTAGGTTTGTACAAAAATTTTTTAACTTAATATAGTCAAAATTATCTATCTGGTGTTCAATTAAGAGTTCCAGTTCTTCTTTGGAGAAAAATTTATTCCATCTCCATAGGTCTGAGAGATAAACTATACTATGTTCCTCTAATTTACTTATAGTATCACTCTTTATATCCAAATCATGAACCCATTTAGATCTTATCTTGGTATGTAGTGTTAGGTGTGGGTCAAGCCCTAATTTCTTCCACACTAGTTTCCAATTTTCCCAGCAGTTTTTGTCAATGAGTACTTATCCCAAAAGCTGGGATCTTTGGGTTTGTCAAACACTAGATTGCTCTAGTTATTGCCTGATTTGTCCTGGGATCCTATCCTATGCCACTGATCGACTGCTCTATTTCTCAGCCAGTACACCAAATGGTTTTGATGACTGCTGCTTTATAATATAGTTTTAGACTGGTACAGCAAGGCCACCCTCATCAGCCTTTTTTTTCATTATTTCCCTTGAAATTCTTGACCTTTTGTTTTTCCAAATAAATTTTGCTACTATTTTTTCTAGATCTGTAAAATAATTTCTTGGGAGTTTGATTGGTATGGCACTAAATAAGTAGATTAGTTTGGATAGTATTGTCATTTTTATTATATTCACTCAGCCTACCCATGAGCACTTGTTTTTCCAATTGACTAGGTCTAACTTTGTGTGGAAAGTGTTTTGTAGTTTAGTTCGTATAGTTCCTGACTTGTCCTTGGCAGATAAATTCCCAAATATTTTATACTATCAACAGTTATTTTGAATGGAATTTATTTTTGTATCTCTTGCTGCTAAACTTTGTTGGTAATATATAAAAATGCTGCTGATTAATGTGGATTTATTTCATATACTGCAACTTTGCTAAAGTTCACAGTGAAAATTTTAACTGGCTCTAGCACTCCCCTGCTTTAGATACAGCCATCTGCAGAATATTGGAAAGGTAGTCTAGAAAGCTGGGAGGGGAGAGGGAGTTTGGAACAGGAAGTTCCCTCTGTAGTACTGATCTCTCTCCAGGCTCAATAACTTGTGCTATAACCAGGGAGCTGAGTTGAACTAATCAAGAAAGGCATCTGGAGATAACTAATCTGTTGCTTCCTTGAGGTCTTAGCTGTGTAATTGACTGAATACTGCTGTCCCAGTGCTAATTCTGGAAGCAGGGTGTGGTGAAAATAAGAAGGTAAGCATCTTCCTATTCTGTCCATCTTTTCTAATTTCTTTTTTTCCTAGTGAGATTTGAAGAAGAGTGAAAGGGAGGCAAGGAGATAGTTCCAGTGGTCAAACCACTTTCACTCTTCTCATGCTACTCCATCCATATACAGAGCACTAATTTGGGGTTCTGTAATCACTATAGGCTAAATAATTCAGCTACTGACTCTTCTGTTGAATGTAGTTGTTTTAGGATATACCTGCATTCCATCTGTAATATATCTAAATTCAATGTTAATCTATTAATTTCCTTTATTGGACTTGTAAAATTGTCTCTTTGGTACTTGTACTATTCAGTCTGAGCCTCATTCTCTGAGTTCTTTTCCCTTCATTTTGCAATCCTATCAACCTGAATTTTGGGATGGCTCCCTTCAAATATCCAGCAAGATACACTCATCAAAGATGCTATTTCTTGGTAGTTACAACTTCCCATTCTTTTTCTGGACTCTCAACTAAGCATAGAAATAACTGAAGGGAAAAATACAAACCCAAATGAGTCCATAGTTAAGTTTGATCTAAACAGGGCTCTCAACTTCAAATACTCAGGTAATGAATCAAAATGGATTGACCGCAAAATATTTCAGTTATCAAATCTATTATATTCCTTTGTCTCTCTTTTTTTTTTTTTGCTTTTTGCTGAGGCAATTGGGGTTAAGTGACTTGCCCAGGGTCACACAGCTAAGAATTGTGAGGCTCTGAGAAACCCGAATACTTCATCCCCTCTGTCTTGGAATGCTTTGCCCTCTCTGAACTCTTTCCAGATGTGGCTTGAATCTCACACTCTGCAGGTCTTTTTTGTCAGCTATCACGAGAAATTCCTTTCACAAACACTTTTATATTGTTACATACCTAGATGTTTATAAGCTATCTCTTCCCCTTAGAATGTGAGCTCCTTGTATGGGAAAATTTTATGTTAGATCTATGTATAAAAGCAGTTTATGATCAAGAGATAGGATGATGGAAAATAAAATGGACAATATTGAAAAGAAGATTACAACTGTTGCACAAAACTAATGCAGCCAAAATTAAATGAAAAAAAAAAAACAGGCTCTGAGGGAAATTTTTATGAGTTTCTTTGATACAGGACTTATTTTGGGGCAGCTAGATGGCACAGTGGAGAGAGTGCTGGCCCTGAAGACAGGAGGATGCGAGTTCAAATCTGGCCTCAGACAATAACTTTCCAACTGTGTGACCCTGGGCAAGTCACTTAACCCCAATTGCCTCAGCAAAAAAAAAAAAAGTCCATTTTCTCAAATGGGACTGAATCTAATATATAAAAATACGCTGTTACCCAAAAGCCTGAATAAGACATCAACAGTTTTCAGAAGAAGCAAAGCTATTAATAGTCACATGAAAAAATATTCTTTGATATTGATTAAAGAAATACAAATTAAAACAATTCTAAAGTACAACCTCACATCTGTGGGACATACTGGTAACGTGGCAGAAAGAAAATGGTGACATGGACACTATTGTAGCATTGTTATGAACTGATTCAACCATAAAGCAATTTGGAACAATGCCAAGAGCTAGAAATCTCTATATCCTTTGACCTAGCAATACCACTACTAGATCTGTATCCCAAAAAGATCAAAGAAAAAGTCTACGTACAAAGATATAGCAAGCAACTTTCTGTGGTGGTAAAGAACCAGGAATTGAAGGGATGCCCATCAACTGAGGAATGGTTGAACAAGTCATAGTATATAATTGATAGAATACTATTTTGCTATGAGAAATGACAAGGGACATGGTTTGGAAAAACCCATAATTACATGAACTGATGCAGAGTTAAGCAAGCAGAACCAGAACACTGTACATAGTAATGACTGTATTGTAAAGATTATCAACTATGCCTTTACTCTGACCAAGATCATCTACCTCTGGAGATCTGAAATCTGAATGTACATCAAAGCACACTTTTTAAACTTTATTTTTTTTGAGGGGGGAGAGAGGTTTGTTTTTTTTTTCAATCTGGCTAATATGGAAATGTTTTATATGACTTCACATGTATAATAAATATAATATAGCTTGCCTTAAGGGATGAGGGAGGGGCAAGAAGAGAATTTATAACAACAATTTTACATGTAGTTTATTTTTAAAATAATGTAAGCAATAATGAGGGCAGGAAGGGCAGTATTTTTAGCGAGTATTTGTATCCCCAGCACTTAGCACAAAGCCTGCCACTTAATAAATGCTTGTTGACTGACTACAGCAATATAACTTAATTCAACAAAGATTTATTGAATACCTACTTTTCTTCAAGCCACTGTACTAGATGCTTAATCTTTGTCATTCGGTCCTCTGATCTTGGGGTGAGCCCATCAATAAAGGTCACTACTTACACTTGATGAGAATTAACTTATTTTTCATTGTTTACTGAAACTGGAAAAAAAAAATTTGTACCAAAATGTATACAACTTAGTAATTGTACAAAATGTTAATTCTGCAAGACAACGGCTGGTAAGTTACATTCACCAAAATGAACACTGAACTAACCTTTCACTGTCAATCCAATGAAAAGTTCAGATAAATAAGTCACTTGGCTGAAAATAGTCAGTGACAGAAGCAGCTTAAACTTCACATACAAAAGGAAAAGTGAGTCTTTGATAACAGTACCACAGAAAGAAACATTCATGGGTATTACATGCTACTGCAGCATCACTGGAATGTATCAGTCAATCTCCAGACACCAGCTTCATAAGACCAACACTTAAAACAATAGAATGGACATAATACAAAATAAGAAGTTTTTTTCATTTATATAAAACTTGCATGTTAAAAAAAAAATATATATATATAGCATCTCTCTTCATCACCAGTTAGGTGTAAATGCCTTTATGGGACCATCAAAAAGCTTGCGTCAAGTGTTCTGCAATTACCAACTTCCTGGCTACTGGGAAGGTGGGGGGGGGGAGGGGAGGAGAGTACATAGCCCCTCTGGTGCTCATCCCTATGGCTCCTTCATTGGCTGGAAAGCTCACTGGTTAAGTTCTATTTAGTCTCCTCATTAGAAATGCTACAAGAAGTAGGCCAGGGCTTTCTGGATAGCATTAAAGAACACTACTTTGGGCTGCCCAAGCTCTAGTATTTTTTTCAATGTACAATTTGATTTGTATTTATTTAAGTTTCAATAAACTCCTAGCATCAGAGGCATTATTACAACATATACAGTTTGATACAATAGTTTACAAAAAAACTATGAGGAACTGTTTTTAGTTAAATAAATTACAGTAACTTTTAAGAAAAGAAAACTGGCTTAGAGAAAGATTATCTTTTCCCCAACAAACTTGTGTCTTTCAGGCTGAGTTGCACAAATAGAAGCCATGGTCCTATACCTGATCCTATGAAACACCCTAATCTAAATGACTATACTTAAAGATTTGATGTTTTAAAGAGAAATATCTGTTGGGATTGTTGCATTGAAATCTTTCTTTAGTAAGTGGCTCAAAGCTTCTCCTGTGTTTGCTAAAGCTTTATACAGATAGACATGTAATTAGCCAATCTGCATCTGGATATATAGCAAGTTCTAAAAAGGAACTTAACAGCTTCCATGAGTAAAAGTAAACACAGTAATTTTTGGTATTTCTGGCACAGAATAGTTACGTACTTTATGTAGCATATTATTCTGTGGTCTGGTAAGAAAAAAAAAAAACTTCAATACTTTTTCCTTAAAAAATTAAAGCAGAGTTCCCTTAAGAGTTATATAGCTAAATGTGCCAAAAACTCAACTAGACTGGCACCAAATGGAATACAATGAAAAACTTTACTCTTAAAATCCTAAGACTTGCACTTAATAATTTGAATATAAAAATCATCAGTTTTGATAACTAAAATTTAGTTAACTATTACTTTAGGCTAAAAATTCTATTTTTTACCCAGGGGAAAAAAAAATCTCCCATTGATCACCATGAAATTTGCATATTTACAAATCTCACCAAAATCAAAAATTATTTTTCCAGCTTATTCTTTTTTTCAGACATGAGCTGGTTATTTACTAGCTGTGGTACTTTGATGCATTAATACCTAAGTTGAAGTGTTTCAGAAAAACACAAGTATGCACAACACTAAACTCTTGTCATATCTGGAAAAGAAACTTCGTGGAGAAGTAATCTTGAACCACTGAAGCCAGCTGCCTCCCTGAACATGTCTAGTTGTCCTCTCGACAAAACATTGCACTGTTTTTTTTTTTTTGTTTTGTTTTTAAATTCACAGATCTTCTACATTAGTCCTCTTTTAAGATCCCATTCTCATGAGAATGCTTGAGTTCAGAACTTCAGTGACATTCAAGCCACCTTTTTGGTACAGAGTCCTTGCAGCTCTTGTAGGTTTAATTTTGACCTAGAATAGAAATGACAAAAATGATGAGATAGTAGACACGCCAGTAACATACACAGATTATTCTCAAATCATTTTGAACTCTGAATCCTGTATAATTTACAAGAGAAATATACTGAATATTGCAGTCTTACCTGTTGTGGATCATGTGGCTTTTGACTAGGTGTCCTGCAGCCAATGCAGCCATCAGTGATAATTCCCCAGCCATAACTGTACCACATACTATTTTTGCAAGCTGACGGGCATTTTCACCAGGGTTATCTTTGCACGCTCCTTGAACACCTAGCATCTATAGCCAGAGAACATATTTTACCCTTAAATCATAACAAAAGGTTGCTACTGAACAGGCCTTGCAAGAGTGTAAGAGGTGTCTCTATAAGCCCTAATAATACAGCAAATGGTCTAGAGCTGACAACCATTTTTGCTAGAAAGGTGAGTGACTTATCATACCATGTGAATCCACTTTGTGACTAGCAGTGACTAGTAGTATTAAAACTACTGTCATTAGTTCTGGAAATCTACAGAATGTTATGACACCTCAGGAAGACTGATTAGCATGGCATCTATGTATATATGCCTATGCTTATTAGGCTTATAGGAAAGACAGGAAACAAAGGAAATGTAATGAAAGTGTTCAGGTGAACTCAGTGTGATGGAACCTGGCTATCAAACAGACAGAATAAATTCAGGTAAACTGCTTGGAATAGTTTTTTTTGTTTTGTTTTGTTTTTTGTTTTTTGTTTTTTTTTGGATGCTTTTGTACCTGCAAACAGGCCTGCTGTGGTAGCAGGTTGGTTCCTCCACCAACAGTTCCTATCTCTATGGATGGCATAGTACAACTGATATACAGGTCTTCATTTAAGGTTCCCGTTGCTTCCATAAGAGTGATGCAATTAGAACTGCCCACATTCTGTGCTGCATCCTTTAAAAGGAAAAAGAGAACATGAATGAGATAGATAATTCCCACTTCCCCGAGATTCTGAGCAGTAAAAAAGAAAAGAAAACTAATTCACAAAATTTACCTGACCACAAGCAATGAAGATGGCAGTTACAATATTGGCTGCATGTGCATTATAACCTCCTATGCTACCAGCCATGGCTGAGCCCACCAAATTCTTGCTTATATTAACTTCAACCAAAGCTTCTGTAGTGGTTTTTAATACCTAGAAAAAAAACAACTATTTTAAAATGCTTACTTAGGGCTTTTAATATTTGCCTGTTTTTTTGAAGGAGTGGAGAAAGACATACCAGCCAGAAGAGTACATTTTTCAGAACTAAGAGAAAGGGAGAGCAGTGCTACTCCTAAAGAATCAATCTCTGCCTTGCAAAGATATCACAGAAATCACTGATACATGTCATGTTTCCATGTAGGCCATAGGCCCTTTGGTATTAAGTATGCACTGAATGCTCCTTGAACACCTAGCATCTATAGTCAGAGAACATATTTTACCCTTAAATCATACAAAAGGCTTGCTTACTGAACAGGCCTTATAGGGTGTAAGGGGTGTCTCTATAGGTTCTAAGAATAACAACAAATGATACAGAGTTGACAACACTGCATTAATTTTTCTTAAAATATAATATGGCCTTTGAATCTAATTCAATTACTTACTTCTTTGACAACTCTTGCTGGAATGATAGCTTCACAAACGACAGATTTTCCTCTTCCCTCTATCCAATTTATAGCAGCAGGTTTTTTGTCTGTACAGTAGTTACCACTAACGGCAAGAATTTGCATTTCAGGAAAAATTTCATGAAGTTTTGCAAGTGCTTTCTCCGTACCCTATAGTGAAAAAAATAGACACATTAAACCATATGTTCACCTTTTCCTTAGATCAACTCACCCAGACTTGTCATGAGGATTTATGTACATCCTTCAAAAGGGTCTATATCATTTCAATGATGTAAACAGCTTCTTCCACAGACAGGATAGATATGGGACAGAATGCTACTCTTTGAGTCAGGAAAACCTGGGTTCAAATTCCTCCTTGAATACTTAGCTACTAAGTTGTAGATGGGTTGCAATCTGTATTGGTTGAGTCCCCACAAGAACAGGTCTTCATAATGCTGAAGAAACTTGTGTTATTTACATTGGTGTCCCCTCCTTTCACAAAAATCACAACCTTTTTATGAAGACTTAGTAAATTGTCTTTGAGAATTGATGCAACTCCAAAATTTATCACCCATCCTGCAGCTATTCTGAAGGCTTTTGAGGCTGGGAAGATGTATCCAAGTCTATGTTTTGCTGCCTGGGTCTTAGAGAGTCCTCAACATCACACATAGTCATTAGCATAAGATTTTATTAGTGGACATTCATGTAAATATGTAAAAAGTAAGTACTGACTTACTGCCATCCCATACCAAAGGAACCACCTTAGTAGAACTATAACAGCACATATGACTACTTGAACAAATGTATATAAAATAGTTGTAGAAATAGCTGTTTTTAGAAACAATTGCAGCAACTAAATATATAAACCTTGCATCCATCATCAATCATATATAAATCACATTTTTTTCCCTCTGAACTGAGCAGATGGGTCTAATTCAAGGGGGGGGGGAAGAAAGCGCTTTGTCAGTAGCTATGAACAGACTTTTCAGCTATGGCTCTCAGAAAACACTTCGGTGTTGTGTATATGTGTTACTTGAAACTAATAAATGAGCACTAAATCAATTATTTAAGCATAATAATTAAGTTATTGTCTGGTGACCTGAGTTACCAACCTTTTCAAAAGACATTAAGATCCTGCTTTGGCTTTTTTCCCCTTAGTCTAGGATTAGTATTTTTTGCCTCCATATCTATTCTCAAACTATCAATCACTGGCTAAAAATTCACGTCCATTTACTGAAATCTCTGCTCTCCTTCTGGGGAATCAGCTCAGATGCTTTTTCCCAAATGAAGTCTTTCCTGATACCCTCCTTACTTAAAAGACTCATTACCATTTTCATTTGAATTTTTGTCTTGTCTTTCCTACATGATTGCAAATTCCAAGGACTTTTAAAATATTTATACATGTATAAATATTTATATTATACACATATATACATGCATATATGTGTATAATATAAATGTTTTAAATATATATGTGTATACCTGTGTGTGTATATATGTACATATAAATATATATATATATATGTATGTTTGATGAATTATAATAAAAAGAATTCTTGTATTGCAAGTGATACTTAAAAGTATAAATTCAAGCACTGGCACTTGCACTGGCACTTTTAAAGATCTACATAGATTTAGTTAATGTTTTTCCTTTCTTAGATTTAGTCACTGTTTTTCTTTTCTTTGACTTAAGAAAATGAAATGTTAGTCAAACATTGCCTTCTTGGAGAATAATATAAGCACACAGCAACACATGCGGATGACACTTGAAACATACCTCAAAGTCTCCTCAATCAACATTTACTAAAGGTTTATTTATGCCAAGCATTATGCTAAGAACAGGGGATACAAGGATATACTTCAAAGAAGGAAACAATACCTACTTGCAAGAAGTTTACATTCTAATGGAGACAAGTACTTATATATAATGCTAGGTACAAATCTATAACAGAGTGATTAAATATAAACTATCTGGAAAGAGCAGTGGCTGCTGAGACTTCATGCAAAAGATGGTGCTTGAGTGGTGTCTTGAAGAGAAAAAATATCATATAGTCATAAGAAGGGTATATTATTAAGATAATTATTTGAAGTTAGCCTCTAAATTTAAAGTATCCAACTATGAAGTGTTAACTTCAAAATTCTCTGTTCAATTTCTTAAGAGCAGAATTCTACAGTTCAGAAATGATGGAGCACCAACATTCAAGTCAAAGTGAATTGTAAAGAAATCAATCTAAATGGAGGGTGGCCATTTAATGTATGTCACTAGGTGATGAGTCTATAGTGTTCAAATACTGGTCACATAACTCAAAAACATACCTTTGAAATCATGTTCATTCCCATGGCATCCCCTGTTTTGGATTGGAAACGTATATAGGCATTGCGACCAGCCAGACTAATGTGCACTTTCTGAAGACGTGCAAATCTATAAATGAAATCACCAAAGAATGTTAAAGTTGAAAGAAGTCTTAGGTCTGATATACTTCAAACTCTCATTGTATAGATGAATCACTTGAGATCCAAAGAAATTCAAATTATTAATAAGTGCTTCTGTAACCAAGTGGTATCTTAGAGACTGCTTTAACGGTCTCATTCACAGATGATACATGAGCTATAAACAGATATACCAACAAGAGACAAACAAAAAAGTGAAAACTAAAACATACTGGCTCCTGTACAGAGATTTTCTAACTTACATTCTCAGAACTAAAGAGCAAGCTACCCACACTAAACAGTACAAATTCAGCCATCACCTTTGACAGTGCTCCCTTGCCATTATTCCTCGAGAAGTCAAGATTCATGTTGAGGACAGACCTTAAGCCTTTAGTCTTGACTCTGTTTAAGGTCAATCATGGCCTTTTTTCAAAATTTGATCTACTCTCCTTCCCACCCCTATTTATTCTTCTTGACCTTTGCAACATGACACTACTATACTGTTTTGTTTTGTTTTTTACTTTATTGGTTATCCTTTAATATTACCTAAAGTTCTTCTTGTATTGCTTTCCCTTTTTACATTCCCATTTCTCCTACCTGAGAGGTGCTTTGTGTCTTTTTCTTTCTTTTGTCTGTCTTTCTTATGCTTTCTCTCTCTCTCTTGAGTTCTCTCCCAGAGTTTGACTTACAACCTTTATGAAGGATACAGATGACTCCCTAACTTCTTCCCTCCATTCCAATCCATAGTTCCAAATGCCTGTTAACTAGCTTCACTTGGTCAAGTCAGGGACACTCTTTAACAAGCTCCTAACTAAAATAATCCTGCCCCCTCCAAAACTGTCTACCTAAAACTTATTTAAGTTGATGGCACCACCATTTTCCTAGTCAATGAGTCTTGCAATGTTTAAGGTATAAAGAGATTTATATTATAAATCATACTATGTATTAATATGATTTATAATACCAGCTGTTACCACCTGAGTGACAATGGTTTGTCAACTAAATCTCTGAGTCAGTTTCCTCATCCATAAAATAAGTCCCTTCCAGTTCAATATCCTATGAACCTATTAACTTTCCTAACAAACTAGCTTTTCTCATTTTGACTTCTTACTATCTTTCCTGGAAGTTACCTAGCTTCAGAATCTTTTGGCTTTTCTTCATTAATACTACTTATACCGATTCCATGATTCACTGTTCTTGATACCCCACAACCTTAATTGAGGCTTTCATTTCCTCTCATCTGGTTTAGGAAGAAAAGTCTAACTGATCTCCCCCAACACTTCCAATCCAACATATATTCTGAGCTGCCAGATTAATCTTCCTGAACACAACTGCCATCATGTTGTTCACCTTAAACCAGTCTCACAATCCTCACGATTTTATCTATTCAGTAAGGTCCAAATTCTTTTTCAAAAGGCTTATGTTATGAGTGACCTTGCAAACATCAGCTTCCTCATACACAAATTGGAATACTTAAGTCATCTTCCAAGATCATACATAAAGTGCTTTGAAAATATTAAAGCACTATAAAAACATCAGCTATTATCATAATGGCCCCAACCCACCTTTAGATTTTAGCATAAAATCTTGTACAGAATAGGTGTCTCTTCTTCCAATCTAACCCAATTCTAAAAGTCAAGATTCTCCTAAAATAAAATAATTAATGGATTTACACAATCCTTATAAAACACATCTAACAATTTTTGCCTACTTCTAGGGAAAGAGACTTCGGCCTTCTTTACCCTTGCCCTCAATTACTATTACTGAATTTATGTAAGTGTCTCTAAAGCTAATTAACATATTATCTATCTTAAGCAGCTATCATGGCAGTCCTAAACACATACACATACACACACACACACACACACACACACACACACACACACACTCTCTCTCTCTCTCTCTCTCTCTCTCACTCTCTCACACTCTTCCCCCACCCCCACCTCGCTCTCATTCACCTGCTGGTACTGTCAAATGCTTCCTTTATTATTTGAAAGCCTTCAGGACTTTCAAGCCAAGTCTTCATCTTTGCAGAATCACATGCACTGGGAAATCTTACTACAGGTCCTCGGGTCATTCCATCTGCTAGAACACAGCTACTCGCACCTCCACCAAGCTAAATCAAAAAATAAGAAGCAGCCAATTAATTTATTATCATTAGAGATTTACATGTTAAGTAAGAAAAATAATTCTGCTTGTCCCCAAATTACCCTGATCACCTTGCCAGGGACAAATAAGGAAGTTACTTACACATATTGCTCTACAACCCCTGTTAGTACTGGCCACAAGACAGCCTTCAGTTGTGGCCATAGGAACCTGGAATTCTTTGCCATCCAGATAGAGGGGCCCTGCTACTCCAACAGGAACAGGCATGTATCCAATGACATTTTCACAGCAAGCTCCCATCACCTAAAAGGCCAAATGATGCAATGAAATACTAATGGGATTGTGGTCACAGACATATTCAAGTATACTACTGCTTTTTTCTCAATACCTATCTTTTTTTCAATTAGATTTTATTCATTTCAATTAGATTCAATTCATTTTAATTTGTTTTTATATATGCAACATATATACACATACATATATGTGTGCATACATATATACACATACACACATATACTAAAAAAGTTTTCGTGTTCATTTTTACATATCATAGGATCACAAATCCAAAGAATAAAAGATGGACAGGAATCTAGAAGAGCACTCCTCTCTTATTATAGATGAAGAACTAAAGTTCAGTCCAATATCTTGCTCAAAGTTAATATACATGATAAATAAGAGGTAAGATCTGAACCTCAGTAAATCATTTTATAGACAGATGAATTAGTTAAGATACTTGTACTATCTCCTACATGTGATAAGTGGCAAAGCAAGGGGTTTAAAACAAGATCCAGATTTCAAATTCACTTGTAGAGTAAAACCATAAACTATAATAAAATAAGCCAAAAAGCCTCCTCACTTCTCAGATTTAAGCAATGCTTGAATCACTTGTTATTATTTAAATTCTCTCAACTTCAATGGATGACATGAAAAATTTCAGGAAACATCATTCTATAAGTTACATATACTAACAGTATGATGTTCTAATTATTCTCTTTCAACATAGTTATTCATTCATATGGGGTTTTTCTAAATCTTAACAGCCTGGGGGGGGGGGAAAGAGAATATATATATGTATGTATATATAAAAAACTTAACAACAATAAAGGATAAAACCTCAATGATTTTTTTAATCTGCTCAGACAGCCAAAATCAGTAAGAATTAACCTAGAGCTCCATCTGGTTAAAACAAGCAAAATGGATTCTGAAAAGTCTAAATATTTTTGGATCAAAATTGAGCTTTCCTATTTATTGAATAAAATGTGTACATATGAATATATTAATGCATGTAACTGATAAATACATAAATTGTCTGTACAAACCAGTTACACAATAAAGGAAATATATATATTTGCATATATATATTATCTATATATACACATAAATAACTGACCAAATAGTATATATAAATCATATGTATGTATATACCTATTATTAAATAAAGGGAAATATTTGCTGAATGTATATATGCAGATATGTATATACCCATATATAATAGTGCAAGGGAAAAGAAATACTATTTTTAAAATTATATCATGGCACTAAATGATACTAAAAACCTGGAAGAACATTAGCTGTTCCTAAAAACAA
Source organism: Myrmecobius fasciatus (assembly GCA_023553655.1). Classification (NCBI taxonomy): domain Eukaryota; kingdom Metazoa; phylum Chordata; class Mammalia; order Dasyuromorphia; family Myrmecobiidae; genus Myrmecobius; species Myrmecobius fasciatus. The sequence continues at coordinate 14,628 of JAJPUD010001242.1, forward strand.
AAAAAAAAAAAACCTCCATATGATTCATATTATGAAATCCAGTAAAGGAAAAACATTTTTTAAAGCTATAAAATAGAAAATCTCTGTGAAAATGACTTACCAAAGAATAATTATAATTCCTGTATGGTAAATAGTCTAATGAGCAAGGTTCAGGAAGCTTCTTAGACAGCATTTGTCGGCGAATAGAGACACCTCGCTCATGGGTTTCCATCAAAGTTTCCAATTGGTAAGCTGGAATATGCTTAGCATTAACTAATCTGATGATCTCAGCATCACTGAGGAATTTTGCACCTTTCTTAAAAAAAAAAAAAGGAAGGGGGTCAAAACTCCTCTAAGTTACACTAATGGATTTTAAACCACTTCTCCCTTACATTATCATCAATAGCAAGGCATTTCATATAGCTGTATATAAAGTATTAAGAAAACAAGTAATAATCAAACATGTTAGCATATAAAAACATCACTGACATTCTGGAAATACCTGGTCATGCCTATATCACTATACTTAAGGAAGAAAAATATATATGACTTGGCAGTGGTTTGTGTAGTTATGCTCAAAAGACTGTAATGCCATCTCCATATGCATTCCCTCCACTGATGAAGCCCACAACAAAACTCAGCTGATGGGCAAGGTGTTCTGTCTAAAAATCCTGCTTCACACTTCATCACCCTGGGGATAAATTTCTTTGAAATTAGCTAAGCACTAGGGCAGCTAGGTGGCGCAGTGGATAGAGCACGAGCCCCGAAGTCAGGAGGACTTGTGTTCAAATTTGGCCTCAGACACTTAGCACATCCTAGCTGTGTGACCCTGGACAAGTTACTTAACTCCAATTGCCTCAGCAAAAAAAAAAAAAAAGAAAGAAAAAGAAATTAGCTAAGCTGGTTTTAGGTCAATTACTGGATCCACTTGTTTACCAGCTTGGTAGAATCCACCATAGTTTTACCAGCACAGCCCTTCCAGAATTTAGGGTCACCATCACACCATGAAAAAACTTAAAAGATGACTTTAATGGAGAAGTATATATGTATGTTCTGGAGATTATAGACTTTATTCAAGGTGATCTTGTTAATATTAGGTATGAGGAAGAAGACAGGTGAAGAAAAAAGCAGAAATGTTCCACATTTCCACTAAATCAGTACCAGTGAACACAGTTATCAGCACTAAGTCTATGGATGATGCCCATAGGATTCATGAAGGAGAACATCTTCTAATCAGATCTTAACAAGATTTAATGGCTTTATTTTTCTGGTTAACATCAAGAGTTGGACCTGTGACTTACAATAACATAACAATACAATTTCATACATTATGGGCTTAAGTTGAAGCATATCCATCAGGTGATGTATTTTCATCTTAACCAAAATTTATCTATGTTTTTAAAGAAAATACATCTAACAGCTAAGCAATCAACACACTATTCATTATTATGGAAGTCATAAATCTTAGGACATATCTCTTCACATGATCAAAATAGTAAAGGAAAGTTATATTCTACTAAACAGTCCAGATAATTGGGAGCATATTATTAATGCATGTCAGGCTAATGGATAAAAATCTTCACATGTGATAACTTGAGAGAGAGTAAATCTAGTTTAAAGATCAAATGAGACTGTGATGGTGGGAAAAAAAATTGAAAAGTTTAAAGCATTACAATAAATGTAGGGTATTATTACCCCAAAATTATGTATTGTATGTGTGTTTTAAAGTACCTAGTAAAATCCATGCAATGGAGATTCAACATTGTCCTTTTTCCTATACCTAGAGATAAGATAGGAAAGATACCTTACACACAAATGAAGGAAAAAGGATTTGTTTAAAAAACAACTACTACTACTCATCCCAGCCCCCAATATACACAAAAATAAGACTATACTGATTACTAGGCCCATGATTTAGTTATAACACTCTCTCTTATGCACAGGTAACTTCAAGTCATGCTAAAAAGACATTGTTCAAAGGGCAGTAACAGGAGAGAGATAGATTACTATCAATACATAATTTATTTTTGTAATAAAATATGTTTGATCTTATACTTATAAACAGAGCAGGAGGATGATCCCATAGTGACCACTCAATTATCTGACAACTGACATCAGGAATTTCTGCCTAATATCAGATTAGAAACTTGTGGTACTTTTTCCTTACCTCTGCATTTTCAAGTATCTGGAGACATTCTTCATTAGGACGGGGCTCAGCAGGTAGTTCGATTTCAGGCTCAGTGCTTGATGTTGGATGTGCAGATTTACCCACAACAAATGTAACCTTTGATGTTTCAGTTTCTGCCAATAAGGGTTTTATAACCTCAGCTGTTTAAAATACCAGAGAAGGTCCAACAAAACAAGTTTAGGTTACAAAGATTAGTTAGCAGACAGAACTTAACTATTACTTCTTGAAAGGATGGAGATATACACACCCTTTCTCTCCAGGCTACACTCAGGTTCTTCTTCCATTTCCCTGTATTTCTGCCTCATTCTGGCAGACATAGGCTCTCGTCTACAACAAGGTTCTGGAGTCTTCTTCTGAATCACCGCAGGAGATGTAATGGGGTTTTTTAATGAGAGTGTAGACTCTGTTTCTGCTTGTTCAAAGAAGATATACTTGACAGCCAGAAGGAGAGCTAAACTAAGAGTGACCATCTGTTCAATGTCCATACTGATCATTCTAAATAAAAACAAGAAAATCATTGTTAACCTTCACTGTCATGAAGTTCCAACTAGTAACATAATATTAGGACAGTAGTGATATGATAAAATAAAAACAAGTGACTACATGAGCTGTGACTTGCATCAGCCTGAAAGAAGTCTTAGTGTCGAAGTGCCCTCTACTAATACAAGCTGCAATATAACATATTTATGAAATCCAAAGGAGTTACTTCAAATGCATAGAACTTAAGTGATCTGGTTGGGGTCACAAAATTAAAGTGTTATAGGGAGGATATGAACCTGACTACAAGCCCAGAACTCTATTCAACATAAATGCTATTTCTATAAATAAACAAGACAAAGATAAAAAGAAATATAGTAATTCAGGCAAATGTTAACTTACTTAGAAAGATAAAACTGCCAGAGAGAAACATTAGGTTCAATTCTTTTGGACACATTTTCATCCAGTCCTAAAGCAGCCTTAGAATTTTCAGCTGTATTGTTTTGAGATGATGGATCAGCTATCCAGCGACTATGAGCATGAACAAGAACCAAGCCTAGAGACTGAAATGGGAAAAAATTTGTTTCATTAGCCTTAACTATACTACAAAGTTAAAAAAAAGATTTTTTTAGAGGCCTAAAGCCAACACTGCCAAAATGAAGATCCATAAAATGAGGTTTTTCCAAATAGTTTTAGCCAAAATACTATATTCTCCCATTTATCATCTACAAACTGATGGGAAATTAAATTTTTCCTATGCTCAATAAATGAAGGTATCTGATTATCTGATATCAAAGGAAAATAAAAATTCTCAGACCAAACATGCTGGCCCTATCTATATGCTGACTAAAAATATTTGTACCAGCAAGCTATTAAACAAGGTCACAGGAAATATAATAGATAGAAGTGTCATAGAAAGAAAAATTAACAAATACAGGGAGGAGAAAAAAACAAAGGACAGAAAGGGCAAATACATGTAGGGGGGTGGGGAATGAAAAACAGGAATGGGGTAGAAGACGGAAAATAAGACAATGTATGGAATATAGGACATTTTCTTTTAAGGAAAAGAAAAACTTACCATAATCATCTTGACCCGCTGAGTTACAGGATTTGGTTTATTTTCTTCTTCTTCTAAAACACGGGCAAAATGACTGAGTTGCCATATTGGACGACCTTCACGACTCTCCCGAGACAGCTAAAATAAAAACTTCATTAGGTCATGTTATGCAGAAAAGATTCTATTTCTGCAGCTAAAGGTATAAGAAATCTCTTCCTGCTATCACCACAGCAGCCACTCTTACCTCTAGTACCAAAGACACACAAGCTGGAAAGAATGTCATGAACACAAAGTAATTGGCAAGGACTGACATGCAACCAAAGCAGCACATAATTTCAAGTTGTCGAACACCTGTTTGGAGAAAAGGGAAAAGTTTGTCTTTAGAAAGTAAGACACCAGATGGACTCTGTGAAGTTTCTTTGAGTTTTAACTTTTTTTTTTAACTCAATCTACAATTTTATCTGGTTTAGTGAACTATGATTCCCTACTCTCTACCAAGGCAGATCTGCATGTATCTGGTGACATCATGTTAACTTAACATCATCTAGATTTTTGTAAAACATTTCCCAATTATATTTGTATTCAGGGGAAGTGACATTTGCCCTGTGATACAGATTATACTGTATATATGTCCGACCCTTAATTTGAAAGTATGTCTTCCAAACTCCCAGCCTATCATTATGCAACAAATGTCTCTTTTAACATTAATAAATTTAAATTATATAATACACTAGAGACAAAGGTTTTCCCTGTCACTAAAGATAAATCAGTCTTAGAATAAACTTTTTCATCAAGGAATCAAATCAGCCACTCAAGTGTGAATGCCAATGTTCACAAGATAGAATTACAAATTACAAATTTTTGTATTCACAAATGAGTTTTTACCAGCCCTTTCAATTAATAGCATACTTAGTTTTCTTCAAATTATCAAATGTTCTACCTTTGGGTAACTCAACTGAGATTATAATCTATAAAACTACAAACTATTATCTAACTAATCCTATAGGGAGTTACCAAAAAAAACCCCCAAAAAGCCAAAACTGAAAATAAAAATCCACACCAATATTGAATAAACACACCTTTTTTACTGAATCAAATCAAAAGTGCAGCTTAATTCCAATGGGTGTTATTAAGCATACAAACCCATAAAAACATGAGACATTTTTGAATCTGAATACATAGTATATAGTCATTTTAAAAGTCCTTCTACTTTAAGATATCATATTTTGAAAGGAAAGTCACAAATTATGTGATATGAAGAAAGCCATAGCTACTTAAAATTAAGAATGAAGTTTCTGTTACAAATTGTTTTAATATATAACAATCTTAATCAAAGAAAAACATCAGTTATGAAAAAACTTGTCTTGATGTACTTTACATACTGATGCATGTGATAACACTTTGAAATGTTTAAAAAAACAAAAAACCGTAACGCCAAGATAAGGTATCATAAAGATGCTTACAAATGTCCACATTATTACTATATGCTAAAATTTTACCAGTTTACCATTCTCTGAGTTGACGCATCAGTTCAAATATCCAAATACAAATTTTTGTTGCATGAAACAAAACCTTATAAGAAATCTGAAGCAAATCGCTTTCTAAGTTCTCATTTGCAATCTTGACCTGAATTATAAACACATTTAAGAGAATGCTATTGACATTACAACTTAAATATTATACACAACTAATTCTTTTAAAGTGGCATTATCAAAAGGCATTATTTTTCAAAACTAGGACTATCAGAAAGTGAGATGGTCATTTATTTAAAACATTCCTTTTGCATTTTCCCAGCTACGACTTTTCTAATCTTGATCTACTTTTACCATTTGAATATTCCTTCTCCAAAGTGAATATAACAAACCAAGCTACTTTTTCTTGTCTTGAGCTATCTTTCTGTACCATTTCATTACTGCCACATATGCCACCAATGCTTTACTTTTTGAAGGAAATAATGCGTTCTTTTTTTATCTTTAGGCAAAAATCCTACTGGTTCTGGCTTTATTATTTTTAACAATCTGTTTTATCCTTTCTCCCCCCCTTTGTTTAAAGTCCTGATTAGTCTGTTTAGATCACAAGTATTTTTTTTTCCCTTACATATCCGACTCTCCCTTCCAATAAGTTCAAAACAACTCTTTATTTTCCTTGTTCCACTACTTTAATCACACAACAAACTCGATACCCACTGCTTTCTTTATTAAATTTAAATAAATGATCTTTGGTTTTACTAAGTCCCTGTCCCAGATTGTCTAATCTCACTCTCTATCATTTTCTCCTAAGTCTTCTTTTTATTTCCTTTTTTACAAGCATGTTAGTCTTTCTTGGCCTTTTAAGGCCTTTCTAACTGAACAAAATCCACTCAGGCACCTTTCTGTGGGATAAAATATTTATTGTAACCAATAGACGTTTGGTGAATGAATGAATAAAAGCCAGTATTAAGGCCAAATAAGTAAATAAATAAATTGATGCTTAATATAGTGCCTAGTAAACTGTAATAAATGAATAATTAAGTGATAATAATACTTGTAGTCCTGTTTTCTGAAGATATAGGGAAACTTTTAATGACAAAAGGGGTTTACTTACATTAGGTAAGTAGTTAACTAAGTAGGGAGAGATTTTCAAATCCAATAATAATGGAAACTATCAAATTATGAAGGCATAAATCTTATGAAATTTTCAAGATCAGATTCTTTAATTCATATCAAATAGCAGCAAAATCCAACCTTAGAGGTATTTCTCTTCAGTATAAAATAGATAGCTACCATCCAAGCCTAATTAGATATGCCAGTTTATCACTTAATTCAACATCTTAACAAAAGAAGTCAACAAATGGGTCTCCAATCAATCCCAATCAATGATCTCAGGCAAGCATGTGATAGAAGTTGACTTTTTAGCTATTCAGTGTTTACAGTAATAGATGAAGAAAAGGGAAAACAAATTATTAACTACTAAAGATCATCGATTCTAGGACAAATAATTCTCCATTGGAACCAATAAACAAAAGTTCATCACCTATAAACTCTAGAGAACCAAGCCTTAAACAGGTATAGTCCCATTTCCTTATCAAACTGAACAAATATTTACTAAATACCTATTACTTTTTCAAGGCATGCTGATAAGCAATCAAATTCTAAATGTCAGATCTCAGATAATAAATAAAATTTGGTCATGTCAAACCTAGAAACTTATTTCACATACATTTATTCTAAAATATACTGAAAGATAATTACTTACCTGACATGGTACCAACCCCAATCACAAGACATTCAACAAGGGCATCAAGTGTGAAAGTTGGGCCCAAGATTGCCATTCCACGGGCAATATTTTCCCTTACTTCATCCTAAAACCCAAAACACCCTATTAATGTTGGCAAAGAAGAGGCAAAAGAAGTGGATGTTTTAAGTATTTCACAAGTACCAAACAAATATATATAAAACTCAAGTCTTATATTTTACTGCTTTTAGAAAAAGCAGCATCATGATGAACTAATGGAAAACTAGAAGGTTGTTGAATTCAAAATTCTGTGCAGAAGAGGAAAAGATACACATACTGCCTTCCTTTCCACTGAACAAAGCAGAAATCACATATTTCTGTGTATGATCTTTCTTCTAAAGGTGTATTAATTCTTCAAGCCATATCAAAGGTTTATTTTTTGGTTTTGGAGGATAGAGGGTAATGGGAGGAAAACTGAGGTGACGATGCATAGGCAGCCTTATTTTTTTTTCCATTTTATAGCATAAGACACCATATTATTATAATAAAACCAGAATCATATCCCTTCTCAATATGCCAAGATAGAGTGTATAGGTCTTATCAACTATATAAATAAATAACATAAGAACTAAATTTGGGGGAAACAGTTTTTCCTGTGGTTTCACTATTTTTTTATGCAAATTAAAGTTTTGTTTAAGTTGACAAGCAAAGTTTAAAGTTGTCAGATTTGAAATCACTAGTGTATTCAAAACGCTACACTTCAACAGAAAAGAATGAAATAGTCTGGAAGTGAATCAAACCGATGAAGAGGTCCTTTCAATAAACTGTCTTAAAATCTTCATTAAGACAGAACAGATGATTCCAAACTATGGTAAAAGCTGACTTGCAATATCTATGGCCTGACTATAAAAAACAATTATTTTATCAGCTATATCCCCCAAAACGAAAGTAACAGTTTTTACTTTTCACAGTTCCTGGATTTCAAAATACTACTCCTTTTATAGAGATGTACCATGATATAGCTGGCTGTGGGGCCAGGAAAACCTGGGTTCATGTCCCATTTCTGATATATACTAGCTGTAAGTCATACTAAGTAAGACAGGTAATTTCTCAGTGAGCCCAGCAACTTTCTCAGACTATGAAGTGACAGAGTTTATGAGCTTCTATAAACACTGTAATCACAGGGTCACTCCAAATTTCTGTACTCAGGAGCTCTACTGCCCTGTTAATTCTCATGCTAAACCAAAAATAAAACATGCTTTGTGCCCCTGGGTAGGACTTACCTGTGAGTTAGAACTGAGGGCAAACTTTGCTAAAGCACTGGCTCGGGAAAGGTCAATCAAGAGCAGAAAAAAGGGCAAAGCTTCACTGAAAAAACAAGATGATCAGAAATATCAAAAAATCATTGTTGATAGAGGTTAGTTTTTTTTTTTTAGACACCACATTACCATTACATTATAGGCATATATTCCAAGAGAGCAAGAGTCATGTCCTATTTCCTTCTAGTCCCCACATAGTGAGCATCTGCTCACATATACTGAATACATACACATCCACTCATTCACATGTGATCAACTCTAGAATCAGAGAAATGCCATCTAGAAGTGCTATCCTCCAATGCCATATTCTGAATCTTTGGATTGTTGTAGCAAAAATTAAATTTTAAAATGTTAACTTATATTTAGACAGAGTATGTTTAGATATTAAATACTCACTTCAGGCCAGTCAACTCTTTATCTAAGAAATGAATAACAACTGTGCTGAAGACAAAGCTTGAGAAGATGGTAAAAAGACCAGCAATGCCTAAAATGAAAAATCAACAAAAGTTACGTATTTTCAAAATTATATACACAAAATTTAGTTGTATTATATGCAATAATTCAATAACCATTTCTTAAGTGCCTACCATATGCAAGACACTGTGCCAGGCACTGGGGACACAAAAATAAAAATGGGATGGTGTCTGAATTCAAGGAGATTCTATTTTACTAAGTGGCCTAATGTATACAGATTAGTAAATAAAAAGCATATACAGAGTATTACAAAAATATCTTCATCAGGAGAGGAGTTCTAATACCTGGGGAGAGGGAATCAGAAGAGGTTTTGGGTAAGAGGCGGAGCCTCAGCTAAGCTTTGAATCCTTCCAAAGCTGCAGGCTTTAAAAGGCAGAGGTAAAGATGGACACAATCCAGGTAAGGGTGAGAGCAGAAGATGAAATCTCATGTGGGGGGAAGGAGGACAGCTGAGAGGAAGGACAGTGTACAAAAAAGATTATTATGAAATAAGACTGGAAAGATAATGCAAAGACAGACTGTGAAAGGGCCTTTAAATACCTGGTTGAGGAGTTGGAATTTTATTCTAGAAGCAAAGGGGAGTCACTGAAGAGCAGGAGAGTAGTATGGACAGATCTGTGTTTCATGAATATCTCTAACTACTGTGAGGGTGATTTAGATTAGAAAGGGACCAATCAGGAAACTACTACAATAGTCCAGGCAACCAATGGTTATATCAGTGGAGAAAATAGGAATAAAGCAAGAAATGCTGTGGAGTTATAAGAGAAAGACAGATAAATTTGGAAGTCACCTGCACAAAGATGATCACTAAGCAAAGGGAAGCTGATACCAAGGGAGATTATAGAGAAGAAAGAATGCTCAGCACAGTCTTGGGGGATACCCATATTTCACAGAAGGGAAGAATGAGAGAAGTATTAGAAAAGAGAACCAAGACAATGGTGTTAAGAAACCAGAGAAGAGAACTGAGGTTTCAATGGTGCCAAAAGCTACAAGGGAGATTTGGGGTTGCAATTTTTCTAGATATCAATGAACATCTTTGGTTTATTCCAATAAAGAAAAGAATAGCAAATATTTCTCATATGTTCAGGTAAAATATATACCTAGTATATGTGGAACTAGAGTAATGGGTTATATATGCCTACATAGTAAAAATACAGTAGAAAACATGACAGTATCTGATGATGTTTGAGCAAAGAGAAGCTAAAAAACAAAAGAGTACCCAAAATATATTTTGATCCAAGCTGCCTCAGATTCTGGAACTGGAAATAAATATAAAGGATTGCTATGCATCGTGTGATTGTCAGAATGATAATATCACTGCTTAAAACATCCTGTTATAGAAACAGAAAAAAAAAGAAAACATTATTTTTAAAAATAGTTCCCAAAGAGTAATTTTTCACATCTCATCATTCTGCACATTAGCATGATCAAATAAATACATCAAGTTTCCAAAACATAAACAATTTACATAAAAAGGCAGTTTAAGAAAAATGTGTTTTGTGTAGTTCAATCAGTTTAGTTATGATAATGCAACAATTATTTGTTACCTCTAAGCATTATAAGTTACTTTGCCACAAAAACCAAATTGTGGGTACTCCAAGAAAAAAATGATTTTCTTATACTTGAAAAACTTTTATTTTCAAGCAAATATTACTTCCAGAGTATCAATATAAATGATTGTTTCCAATAACTACATGCATATAATAGTGAAAATGAGCCACAATGGTATAATGGAAAGAAAGTGCCTTGGGATAAGGAAAACTTTGATTTAAGTCCTGCTGGGGACACAAACTACCAGTGGTGTGACATTAGACAACATACTTAATCTCTTAAGGCCTCAATTAATTTTTTTTGACTATAAGCTGCCTTTTTGCGTGAATCAAAAGAAGGATTTAACATTATCAGTAATGTCATACATTAAAGTAAACCTAATTGTTCATATTTTTAAATTGTTACTAAACAATAGTACCATCAGACAATACTTTTTAATCTCTAAAATTTAAAACCATATGTATTTAATATGTTTAATATAAATACAGCCAAAATGTATTTAACTCACTTCTTCAAACTTTGGACATTCATAATTCCAGCCACAGATTTTGTCATTACCAGTAAACATGTTCATAGACATCATGCAGATGGTAAGAGTCACAGTCCCTACTATGACTTCCCAAGGATGGGATGCCACAAAGAGGCCATGCATTCGGAAGAGTCTGGACAACATTGTAGCCCCTGAGTCCTTTGATCCTGGAAGACATCAAATGAGTATTCAATTTATTTTTCATTGCTGTAGCTGGAAGATGCATTTGAAGGAAACAAGTTGTAACCACTCCATATTTATTATAGCATAGTATCTCACACATGTAAGATGAATAAAGTATTATCTGAAAGTATTCATTAATAAATGAAATAGAAATGTATGAGTCAAAAAAAATTATTCTATCTAAATACACTTCTATCAGTGAATAGAATTTTTTTCATGTTTCTCGGAATTTTTGCCATTTCCAAAAATGCAATAATATTCCAGTATATTCAATTACCATACTTTGTCCAGATTATTGTCTACAGACTCAGTTTTAGAGATAAAAAGACCCTACAAATCTAGAGCCTGCCTTTACAAGATTCAAAGTATTTTGCCAGAAATTCTCTCATCTTAAAAAAACCACATAGCACTCTTTTAAGACAAGGAGCAGCACAGTCAAACTACTATCCCAAAACTTTCCAGCTAGAACCAAATATCAATAAAATTGGGAAATGTGTGACAAAATAAATTAAAATACAATAGGTAGAGAATGTCAATTCATGATTCTCTAAATTACTATGTGGCCCCTCTATTTCTATGTGAGTTTGAAATCACTAGTATACTAATCCAATAAAACACATAGTATTTTGTTCCATATTAATTTCTGACATCTTAGAGCACTTATTGCTTACATCATATACTATCAGTGCTAAGAAAGGCACCTTTAAAAATTACTTTGTATAAAGCTCTTTTCCTATGCATTTAAGTAACAGATTCTAGTATTACATATATAAGTATATCTGCAACTTGGATCCTAAAAGTGACTATACCATTTGTTTAGCACTTTGTCTACATACTGATGTTGGACATGACACCTTATCAATTAGATTTAGAAATTTGTAATCTATTCAGTGATAAAGATCTAAGAGAAATAAGTTAAAAAATAAATCTGAAAATTTCCCTTAAACCTTCTTTAAATTCCAATTTATAATATAGTGTAATGCAGGAGTCCTAGACTATATATAAGTAACTTTGTATCTGCAATCATATATTGGAGGATCTAGCCTAATGTAATATTTAGTATGAATATTCTTTGAAATGAATTCATTTTCTTTCCTTTCTTCTTTCTTTACAATTGACATCAAAATGATTCGGTCCTCAGAAAAATAAAAAGGTATGCTCTGTAATTAGTCCAACTATATGCTGAATTGAAAGCCGTAGCAAATGATTATTTGATGCCACAATTTTGGTAGTATTAAGATACTTATTACACAGAAAATTTTCAGGGATCCTGCCAAAATGGAAAAAGGTTTCAATCTCTCACAATCCTGCATTAGTGTCTTCTCTGGTTAGAGTCTTTGTAACATTTGGAAGAAAAATTAAAATATAAAAAATACTTACTTGGCCCACATTCTATATTCCTCATCCCTCCTCATAGAACCTTACCACTCAGTATAAATTTTATAACCAGATTCATTCAGAGTGTTATAACATAATAACTGAAAACCACCTTTTTGGGTACCCGTTTCTCAGTTATTTTTCTGTTGTTAATTAATTAATTACAATTATATTATATTAATAATATATTAAATTATTTACTATAATTAATATATTTACAAGCCAAAGAATTAGTCTTCAAACTTACAATAAACTTGGTCTACAAAACTAAAGAAAAATAGCAGCAAAGAAACTCAGAACACAGATTTTATTCAACAGACAATATATATCTTGGTTTATTCATTCAGAAGGATTGGCCTTGAAACATGTTCTTTCAATGGCATAAAACTGCACTTTGCTATAACACATGAAGTTCCAAGTATTTGGGTCAAAACTGATTTCTTTTTTTTCCCATAGCATACATCACCAAACATTAAAATCAATTAATTTTCATTAAACATCTATAATAAAACTCACATTCACCTAACACTTTGTAAAGAGCTTTAAGAAAGTAGAATGGCAGAATGCATAATGAATAGACTCCCTTTGGCATCAGAAAGGTCTGGGTTCAAGCTTTTCTTTAAAGTATACTATTGGTAAAATCATGGGCAAATCACTCACTCAAGCCTGTCCCACCCTATCAGTTCAACAATTGCTGTGACCTTTCTTCCTTTTTCTCCCCAAGCACCTACACTAAGTGGCAAGGGACTAGGCTAGGTGGTTGTTGAGGTTACAAAGACAAAAATGATAGTCCTTGCCATCAGAAGAGTTCTGTACTTATTGATCTGATTATTTAAAGTATGTATAATTTGTCATCTTAAGGGAAAGGAGGACTAGGTATTTAGTAACTCCACATCATCTAACATATATTGCTAGATTTACTTAAGCATATTGTGGATGTTTAGTATTTAATGTACCTAACTCTACTACCCTGAATAGATCTTTCAAACTTTCCACTAAAACATTAGTTCTTCTAATGGGAGATTAACGCAAGATCCACCTGCTTATTTGCTAAAATCCCTATTGCAGACTAGGACAGAAAATGGATTATTTTCGTCCCTGCTCAGCCGACAACACCGTCATCTTGAGATCAGTTACTGTCACTGATCCCTCAACTTAACTGTTAAATTGAAAATACTGGCTTATTAAATGATTTTTTTAAAGCAATACCTTAAAATTAAGGTAATTTTAAGGAATGGCTATCCGTACTTTGAAAAAGGCTGATTTTTGTAACCCTGGCATACATGCATTAATTTTAGAACTAGAATTCAAATAGCTTCTCCGATTTTATTAATAGCTTAGTAACCCGTGCTGAAATTCAGAAGGACCTAGAGATGAAACATGCAGCCTAGGCCTTCAGTCTACCCAAAATTCCAAATTAGACATTTAAGTCAATGAGTAAAACAAGCATTTATTAGGTTGTTCTTACACCATACCAGGCACTATACTAGAAATGCCAAGATTAATAAAAACAAGATTGGGTACAAATCTTTCTTCGAAAGGATGTAACATTGGCATTTGGGATTTTATAAGAATTTTCATTTGTTTTGCTTTTCCCCTATGCTTAATCAATTACAGGAAATCTACAATAGTGGAGATGGTAGGGGAGCTATTCAACACCCTCCCACGTCCCACACACGCCCCCCATTAAGAAAACCATTTAGGGTTCCCGAGCAGCTAGCTCCCTAGTTAGGCTCTGCCACCACATCCACCTTCACGGCTCCGGATAAAATCGCCGGTAACGTCTCGGTGGTGACTACTAGTTTCTGTATGTCAAACGTTTCCGGAGCTCTCTCGCCCCTGGTCCGACGGGCGCTGTTTCAGAGGCGATGCAAAGGGCGTGACCGCTCCTCCGCCCTCCGTACCAGACCCCCTTCCCGCAGCCCCACAGCCCCCTCCGCCCCAGCTGCCTCCGGGCCAGCTAAAGTCCTTCCTCGGGGCGGCGGTTCTCCCGGCTGGCGAGAAGAGAAGGGCGGGGATGGAAGGCACCGGACCCTCAGACCAGGGACTCCCGGCCATACGCACGCACGCACCCAGCGCGTCGGCTCCAGCGGTTGGAATAGCCAGCCGGGGCCTCAAGGACGGAGGGCGCACCTTCCGCGTCCTCGGGGCCCCACGGGCCAGTACCCGCAGACCCGGCTCCTGTTGAGCCGCCTCCCGAAGTCCGTCAAGACGCCTAAACGCGACCTTGATCTCCCTCTAGCTCCACTCGCCTCCGTCCATCCCGCCCCTGACCCCGGGCAGGCTGCCGTCCTCACCTCGCCGTCAACCTGGAAAGCCCCCAGTATCCCAGGCTTGGGCGCTCGGACAGCAGTCTCCTTTCAACGGAGACGCGGGGCGGAAGGAACCACCAGTTTACGCACGCAAGGAGCTGAACAGGCCGCGGCCAATCAGAGAGGATCGTCCGATCACCCAGCCAATCATAGGAGTGCCTACCGGCCTGACGGCCTTACCTCACCGACGGTCGCCTTAACAACCGCCCACAGCCCTGAGTAGGTCCAGAGAAAGGAGAACGCACCATCTCTCACCATGGCTCGCCAACCAATGGGAAGCCTGGGTCCCGAAGCTTTCGCAGTCTATTGGTCAGTGGTCCTGGGAGTACAAGCATCAAAGCAGCCTAATATAAAGGGATAAAGGATGGGAAGGGTGAGGCCGGGAGGGGTTTGCGGAGGTGAAGATGTGGACGGGGACATAGGGTTGTGGCTGGGGGAAATGGTGACTGTGACGTAGGCATCATTTCAGGTCTGGAATGGAAAGCTTCAAGTAGTGGCTGTATCAGAGGAGGAAAAAAGCGCTTATGTTGCGGAGCCAGTAGGAGGGATGGAAGAAGAGAAAGAAAGGGATGAAGGAGATGAGGGAAGCAGGGAGTCAAAGTATTGGAAGTGGTTAAATTCCAGCCAAAGAAATGTCCTTAAAGTCTCAGCCTAGCCATCGGCTAGTTTATACAAGTCACCGAAGAGGGGTGGAAAGCCAGACTTTTCTGAATTGGCCAATATACTTGAATTAAGCACAGTTAGGGGCAATGAGCATCTGTTGCAATTAATGCTAAAATTAAAGCTAAGTTGTAGTCAGTGAAGAGTCCTGAGAGAAAGTCTGGTGCAAGCCTCAATCCTGAGACCCAGGAGAGCCAAGTAAATTGTGTATTATAAACTAGAAACTGAAAATTATAGTTCTCTTGTCCTATGTGTACTTAAGTTGGAACCCCAATATGTATTAGAGTTAAATAGCAAATGGTAATCTATCATTATCTAGATTTCTGCATTTAAAATAACTTATCTATCTTCTATAATATTTCAGATGTCTTAGTTACAGCTAATTAACATGTGTGCTCAAGTCATTTCCAGCTCAACAGGTCCCAAAGAGAATTCATTTCTCCCCTCTCACTTCTACCCACTTTTTAACTTTTATTAAAGGAGTTATCTTTTATTCTCTCCTCTTCTTTACCTCAACCCCTTACCTCAATATCCAATCACTTTTTGGGTATTGTATAGCAGAAGAGACTTGTCTTACTAGCCCATAGTAGACACTTAATAAATGCCTCTTGAACCATCGAATAATTGATTCTAGCTCTATACTATCTCTCAAATTTGAGAAGTTCCTTAACTCTGCTAGTGCAGATCCTTCATCAATCTGGGCTGAATTAATTTAATAGTTTCCTACTTAGTCTTGCCTCCTACTTGAAAGATAATATACTATCTTGTATATGCTGTACTACACTTGGAGTCAGAAAGATCCTGGATTCAACATCCTATCACAGACATTTGATTGACATATGACTCTAGGCAAGTCACTTAACTTTTATGTCCTACAATTTCCTCATCTGTAATATGAATAGGTAAAAGGCAGTGGCCTCTTAAGGTAGGGTGCTTCCCATTTTAAAACTGTGATCCTGTAATTCTAATCCATCTTTCACACATCTACTAAATTGATATTCCTTAAACACAGCTCAAACACATCATTGCCCTGTTCAGGGAGTTGCAATAGACCCCCTCCCCCAATTGATTATGGAATAAAATATGCCCCAGCCTACTCTTTCAGTGTCATTATAACTTGTTTTCCTTCATAGCCTCCATGTTTTAGTTCATTTGGTTTACTTGATATTCCTGACACACAGCATTCCATCTCCCTTCTCTGTGATTTTGATCAGAGCTGTCTCTTATGCCTGGAATGTACTCCCTCCTCATCTGTGCCTTTTTAGTTCCAGTGCCACTTTTTACAAAGAGCCTGTCCTATCCCCCTGTTCCCAATTGCTGGATGCTTTTTCCCTATTCTCACCTATCCACTGTAAATTATCTTGATTTACTATGTAGATAATTTGCATTTAGTTATCTGTATTCATATCCTACCTCTTTACCACTCCTTTTTCCCCCCAGTTGAGTCTGATCTTTGGGATTAGGGACTGGTTTTTTCCCTCTGTATCCTCCCCATAGCACAGTGCTTAGACCCTAGCTGAAGTTTATGAAATATTTCTTGAATGAATGAAATTACTATATACATGTATTTTTTAAAAGTCCAAACAAAAGCTAGCATATTTGAGAGGCAGTAGAATAGAGTGAAAAATCTATGAGGAATGTGGTGAGAGACTTGAAAGATAACTCTGATCCCATTACTCTGATGTAGTTTATGTCATCCTCATCCACCCCAGGTTCCTTGTCTCTCAAATTATGGGGACATACTAATTGGAGTGTATAGCTCAAAAATATGATTTTCTAATTGTAGACACAGATATAACTCTGAAAAATGTTTATCCTTTTCTTTTATTTGGAATTGAATACCACATATTTGCCTTGATTTATTTAGTTTATTAAAAGTGTGTCTGTTTACCTAAAAACCTCAGAATATGGTATTTATAAATACATTCAGTAAGGTTTTTTCCCCTAAGGAATGAGTGACATGAAATTTCCTTTCTTATTCTACTCTAAAATACAACTGCTCTCTTGTCTTTACTTTGATGTTATTTGTCAAAAATGTTCATTTTCTAAGATCATGTAATATTGCCTTTAAATCTAGGGAAACTATATTAGCATGCATTTTATAGTCCTTCAAATATTTTGATGTTGCTTTGCAGCATTTTTTTTCATATTAATTAAAATATTTCCCTTACCTATGGATATAGATAATTACCAAAGATAAAGCCTCTACACTTACACAATTTTCTTTGCCTCTTGCTAACCCATAAAATAATTACTTTGAGTGTGGATTTTTTTTTTTTGTTCTAACAGAATGTCAATGATATTTCTCACATTTCGAAAAGTAATTTGGCCTATAAAAAGTTCTGAATTGAGAAAAAACTAGGCTCAAGTGTCAGCTCTGCTACTTACTAGCTAACTGCATGAAATTAGGCAAGTCATTTCCCTTTGTATGGATTGTTCCTGTGTCCTTGATTTGTGTTCTTACCTTCTATACCTATTTTCTCATCTGTAAAGATATAGGACTACAGGATCTTTCAAGAACCTTCTGGCTCTAAATCTTAGCTTTCAATAAATGTTGAATATTTCCTTTTTCCTTTTGCCTTTTGTCTTCATCCTTTTAAAACTTTTGGTTAGATTTTGATTAAGTGAATGGAAGTTTTGTGGGTGATAGATACCTGGAATTAGGAAGTAGTTAAAGGAATGGTGGATTTGGATTTAACATGGATTCAAGTTTGAACTTCCCCCTTATCTATGTGAATTCCAGCAAGTTACTTAACCTCTCCAGTTCTCAGTTTCCTAAAATTTGAAGGGTTGGACTTTAGAGTCTAAAGTTCCTTTTTGTTCTAAAACTATAATCCTATGAGGTGGATATAGGAGAAGCAAATATAGTTTGATTAGAACAGAAAAGCAGACCAGGCAGTTTTGGCAAGAATACTATATAGAGCAATCTTGAGCAAGTTGACAGAAGATCTTGAGTCAACAATATTAAGAATATTTCACATGGACTAAAATTTAGATTACTCAAATACCCTGTTGTTTGGGCATAGAGGAATGCAATGTGAACTGGCAATCCAAATTTACTATTCAATAAATTCAGTATTTTTTCTATAATAAGCATAGCTTAAATGAAGTTCTGATATTACTATAGAGGGCATTCTTTCCAGTGATGCAGATTGTACCCCATCCTTACCTTTTCAACCTGTATAAATCCTCCACATGGAGTTCACTCAATATACTAGGGGCCTTTCTTTAGAGCTCTTGATGTTGAATAGAAATCAACAGAGTTGTAGGTTGTTCATAGGCCAACCTTCCAGAGCATGAGTAGGCCATCTCCTTTTCTGGTCTTACTGTTCTCTGATGACATTTTAAAGTTTTTTCCTGCCCAATTCTTCATTAGCAGTATTCTACACCTTTTTACAATGCCTTTGAGTGATCTACAAATTTAATGCTTTAGAGACTTCAGTATTTCTGGTCTTGCAAAACATAAAAACACTCATGTTAAAAAGATTGGCCTTGGAGTCTTAAAAATTCTGTGCAATTTCCCAGAGGCAATTCATTCCACCCTATTTATCCTTTTCAATTCTGGACCCAAATGCAAAGATAAACTCAGATACAATTTCTGTTCTTCCGAAGTTGAAAGGAGATTAAAAAGATATAAACACAATTCCAAGAGAATTACAATGTGATAAATACTTTGGAGAGAACCAAAGTGCTAGGAAAGTTTTGAGGAAGGTGGAAGAGGGCTAATTCTTTTTTTATGAATAAGGGAAGAATTTCTAGAAGTAGCAACTTATAAACTGAGCATTGACAGATGAGAATGATTTGAAGAGGGGGAAAGGTGTGTAGGCAGAGGAGGGTCCTTATTTCATGTATAAGGAAGATGATATAAACAGAGACATAAAGATAGAGGAAATTTGTAAGGGGGGCCTGGAGATAGTGTGCTAAAAGGCTAGAGAGTTAGATTGGGGAGCTTTCATCTGAATAATGAAGGTGACTATCTTTCCAAGTATCCCAGCCCTATTTTTTGAGATAGACAAAAATAGATATTCTTCAAGCTGGTAGGACTTGTTTAAGCATTTGCAACAGCTATATTATTAACAAGAGGCATAAAGTCTGTATATGTCATTTAGTGGTCTAAATCTGATGTGAACTTCCATCTTGAGCTGCTTAGTAATCTGTGAATCAATAAATAGCCCTAATGGAAAATGATAGTCTAGTTTTTCTCTATAACAAAAATCCCTAGCCTTTTTTGGTTCCCTAACTCACTGAGTTTTCAGTAAACCTTCTTGTAGTTCCTATTCAATATGGAAGGAAACAAACTTTAGAGTTTATAATACAAATGCACAAAATAAACTAAAAAGATTAATTAATTTTCTTTTCATAGGTTTACCAAGATTGATTTGAAGTTTCTCTAATATTTTCATAGAATACTAAGTTATTACCAAGTATTCCTGGCACTACCTTGCCAAGCTTTGTCACACCCCCAGTTGGAGAAGCCCTGCTATAAAGGGTCCTCATGCAATTCTCTAGGGAGGTACATCTTGATACAATAATAACCAAGGAACATGCTCAGGCTATCCTGAGGTTTCTCACGGCACAGGGGCATATATCATATACTTTTCCAGTATAACATCCTTCCTTCAGCAATAGGATGAATCCAGACTGATCTGAAAGTGAGGAGAGGGGGAGAAATGGCCTCATGGACTCTGGCCGGAAGAGTTGGAAAGGTCCCACTCTGACACTGTGTTCAGCCTATTGCTTTTGTGAGTAAGGAACACGGCAAAGAAAGACTGAATGACTTACCCAAGCTTAGGCAGGTGGTAAGTGGCAGCGTCTGAATTTCCACCCAGGCTCTCTGGCTCCAGATCCAGTGCCTTCTCCACAGTACCATGTTGCCCTTAGTCCTGGATCTCAGTGGCAGCCAGGATGGAAAGTGCTCAGGCTGGGACAGAGAGAAAGGGAGGACGTGGCTTCAAGTGCAGACACACCCTCCACTCACACAAACCCCAAGTAGTGGGTTGGAGTCGACTAGTGCTGAGCACCAGGGGTGAGAATAAAGGGAGGACGCCTGGGAGGGCCTTGGAGCTCAGGTAGTCCCATCCATCGTGGTACCAAGAAGGAAACCCAGATGCAGGGGGTGAAGGGACTTGGCCAACATCAGGAGCGGAGCTAATCAAACCCAGAACTGTGCTCCTTCCTCCTGTTCATGGCCATGGTTCTCTATCTGCCCTTCCCTTCTGTTTGCCCTGGCTTTCCTCACTAGCAACTGCAAAGGGATGGCTACTCCAATGAAGCCCAAGGGAGTGCAAGTCTTAGAAAAGAAAGCACCACGGTGTTCTGAGATAGGCACGCTCTTTTCCTCCTGCTCTGGCTACTGTCTAATACGGCTCCCGAGCACAACTCAGGACACAACTGCCTTCTTTCTTCTTCCATTCTCCTAATCACTCTGAAGCTGTTCCCCATCTAGAAGCTCTTCCCTTTATCCAGCTCTGCCTTGCCTTGCCTTACTGAGACCCGATACGCAGAAGTTTATGGTACCGTAAGGCACTTAGTTCTTCAAGGTTTGCAAAGCTTAACTTTACAAGCAAATAATTTATCTGATCCTTGCAATAATCCTGTGAAGTAAATGCTGTTATTTTTCATCCCCGTTTTATAAATGAGTTAACAAAGGCAGACAGAAACTAAGTGACTTGTCCAGGGTAACAACCAAGCAACTGAATGAGCCTAGATCCTAATTCTGGTCTTCCTGACTCCAGGTTCAGAGCTCTATCGATTGTGCCGCCCATGCTGCTTGTAGGTGGGAGAAGAGAGTCCAAACAGCATTCTCAGCGAACACTGGGCATTTGTTATCCTAACTTAAGCGTATTTCCTAACAGCTTTCTGATATTGAGAAATGTGTTCCTTCTCTGTAGGATACTTAAGAGTTGCTGTAAAAAATGCTTGATAAACATTGGTGCTAAATTGTGTAAGTGCTAAGCAAAAGAGATGCAGCAAGACTCTACTACCTTATATCTAGGAGATATTTTCTTCAGTTCAGGAAAGATTGTCAGTTCTCCTTAGACTGAGCCTCAATTTCCTAAAGAATGTACACTTATTTATGAATACTCTGGGATTTAGGCAGTTTGGAGAACTTCCAGTGTGGAGATACCTTCACCCATGAAGATCATCTCTATCCCATTCTGTTAAGGACCATGCCTAAGTGTGAAGAGGCAGGTCCGTTCTCCAGGAGCCCCCACAGCTGGGAATCATAACACCCCTGAAGGAATTGCAACTCAGCCTTTACTGACCCAGATGTTGCTTGTGGGTTAGGAATGAAATAAATCAGAGGCTAGAGGGAAGAGGAGAGAGGTCAGAGAACGCACCCTTCTCTCAGTCTCCTTGCATCATCATCCTCTCACATGAAGGGATCTGTTCTGCTGATCAGAATCAGATCCCCAGCAGGCACTAGCAGGTGGCTCCTGTAACACCATTCCAATTTCACAAGAAAATGTGCTTATTCTACCTCTCCCTTTAATCAAGGCTTTGCACAAGAAATATCCTCTGCTAGCATATGTCCTAATTTTTTGTTTTGGAAAACATGGTTACCACATGAACATTATTATGGTGTAGAACAAACAGAATTTTATATATGTTTTTCTCCAAAATGTACTCTCCTCTGACTTGCCTAATTCCATCAATGGCGTGACTATTCACCCTTTTGCCTAAATGTGAAGTATTGGTGTTTGACTTTTCTTTATCCCTCTTTTAATTTTTTTTAACTAGGCTCTTACTGTTATAGAAGTCAAAGACCCCTTCATCATCATCTGCTGTCTACTCTTCTGAATTAGATTAGGCTATACTCATTTAGGGGGAAAAATCACTAGCTCAAGAATGAGCACAGACAAGAGTTGTCTAGGAGGGAGGAGGGGCAGAGGAAAAGTGATGAAAAACAGAAGCATTCTCTGTGAGAATGAGTTCAAATCCTGTTGTAGCTAGCTCTTTAGGGCAGTCTAATATAATAAAAAAGATTACTGAATTTTTGAGTCAAAGGATTTGGGCTTAATCTTGAACCCTCTTTTTTATTAATGATGTGACATTTAGCAAGTGATTTCACTTGCTGGGTTTCAGAGACCTTACATGAGAAAGTGTGAGATTAGCTGAGTGAGGAGTATCACACTCAAATAGAAATGGGTGAGCTCATTGTAACTGTGATCTCATATTTATTTAGAAAATCACATAGCAACATCACTTATGCTCAATTGTATCTTTATTCATTTGTTTAATATTTCCCAATTATATTTTTATCTGATTCTGGCTGTAGCTTTTTGGGTCAATGTTTTATACCTCTGGGCCCTAAATTCATTTATAGAGCTTCAACCTTGTGAATATATGTGTTGATAATGTGACTTTCTGGGTTCAAATCCAGCTTCCTAGCTTTGGGATCCTGGGCAAGTCATTTAATCCTGTTTGCCCCAGTTTCCTGATTTGTAAAATGAGCTGGAAAAGCAAAACAAACAAACAAACAAAAAAGCAAAACCTCTCCATTATCTTTGCCAAGAAAACCCCAAATGGGGTCATGAAGAGTTGGACATGACTGAAATGACAAATTAGCTCTCAAATCATTTTTTATTGTTCAATTTTACTCCTCCATCTTTCTCCTTTGAGGGGACGGGGGGGGGGGGCCCCCCAAGACCTCAGCATTCTAGTTGGGTGGAGGAGCAGACAAGGTTCAAGACCAGGGAAAACCAGTCACTTTCTCTTCCAGGCTCCTATAAGGGAATTGGCCTAGAATTATATCTAACCTGCCATATCTTATATATCTTTTAAGTAGAGATATGATAGATTAAGAACAAAAACCACTTCTATGACTTTTCTTAAGAGGAGAGTATAGCTCTCAGCTCATACTTGCCAGCTTAGCCCTTTGCAAAAAACCAAAAAAACCCAAACAAACAAACAAAAAAAACCCATTACAAATAAAGAATGGTAAACTCATTTATCCAAGCAAAATATGGCATAGAAATCAGAGATTATAGACTGTATCAGAGAATACATAAGAGTGAGTGGACAGAGGGCAGCTAGGTGGTGCAGTGGATAGAGCACCAGCCCTGAAGTCAGGAGGACCTGAGTTCAAATCTGGTCTCAAACATTTAACGTATCCTAGCTGTGTGATCTTGGGCAAGTCACTTAACCCAATTGCCTCAGCAAAAAGCAAAAAAAAAAAAAAAAAAAAAAAAGTGAGTTGACTTTTCAGCTTGGAGGGAAATAAGATCTCAAACTAGGAGAAAAAAAAATTATCTGATGCAAGGGAGGTCTGCTCTCAGTTGTTCTTGAAGTCAAGAAGCGTTGACAGGGGCTGGTTCTCATACCCATCCAAGGCATCCAACACATTCCAGTCTGCCATTCAAATGTCTTTCACTGTACTGCTTTCTGAAGGTCCTCTGCAAACCAGTCAGGTAAAGCCCTTCCCCAGAACTGAAGCTTCCGTTTCTGCATTCCCTCAGCCAGTCAGAAAGTTTATCTTCTCCATGTGTACAGCCCCAGGAAGAACAACATTCAAGAGGCGTTATACCATTAATTCCAGAGTCAAGCATAGGTTGCAGGCCATGTCTGACCCAAGCCCAGTATGCCTCTCTATATAATCTTCATCGCCTATTCAAGTCTTATCTCACCTGGCTAGTGAATTTACAATGTGTTTCAGTTCTCTCCCCTCTAGTCCTCAATTTCCCTATCTTCACAGGGATAAATTTAATCTTGTAGGCCGTGTCCCTTTTCATATGAAAAAAAACTTCCAGATTCTCTCTTCCTCCCAACTCCTTTTCAAAGGAGAAGCTCTGAAGAGAGGAGCCGGGGATGAGGCTGGGAGAGATGTGGAAATGGGAAAGGATTGGGGGATGGAGCAGACTATCTGGATGATTTATTTGACAGGCCCATAAATGAGAGCAGGGAGTTTGTATCCAAAATATGCCTCATTGGTTACCTCCTATGTTTCTGACTTAGAACTGGTGATATCAGCGCAGTTAGGCCCTTATGCCTGTCTTCTTCACCAGCCATACTTTTGAAATCACTTCCCCCTTCGCCTTCTTCTCCACTCTTTTCCCCAGTCACAGTGGTCCGACTCAGACTTAGCACAGTACCTGACTCCTATTGGTGGTGTTGCTGTTGAGTTGTTTCTGTCCTGTCCAGTTTTTGGCTAAAGTACCAGACTGGTTGGCCATTTCCTTCTCTACCTCATTTTACAGATGAGAAAACTGAGGCAAATAGGGTGAAGTGACTTGCCCAGGATCACACAGGATATGTCTGAGGCCAGATTTGAACCCATGAGAATGAATCTTTCCGATTTCAGGATATGCTCTCCATCCCCCACGCCCCCCTGGCTGGGAATTGCATTAGAACCCTCTGAAGTTCTCTTCCAGCTCTAAATCTTGTGACCTCAGATTCTGTGCTGTCTTTTCCCTGCCTCTGTTTCCCTTGTGATATCCTATCTCTGCTTGGAAGTCCTGACTCAAATCTCAAGTTCTCCAAGTTGTCTCCTCAATTAGTAAAACTCCTCCCCTCCTCCCTTTAGATCTTGGATAGAATTATGCACTTACATATTTTACATATAATTTATGCACTTACATATAATTGTAGAGATGCCATTTCTGCCTTGGCCTTGATATCCTGATAATGAACTTGGTGCAGGCTGGGACTGTTATTTACAGTATAAAGTTTGCATTTCCTCTAGGCCCTAAAACTACTCAGGGTCCCTCTCAGATGCTTCTGAGTTACCCCGTTCTAACACTTTTCCCAAGTTTTTTTCCTATTTATTTAATAAATTTTTAAAGCTTTTTATTTTCAAAACATATGCAATGAATAATTTTTCAACATTGACCCTTGCAAAACCTTGTGTTTTAGATTTTCCCCTCCTTTCCCCCACTCCCTCCCCTAGATGGCAAGCAATCCAATATATGTTAAAATACATGTTAAATCCAATATGTGTAGACATATTTATACAATTCTCTTGATACACACACAAAAAAATCAGATCAAAAAGGAAAGTAAGTAAATAAGAAAACAGAATGCAAGCAAATAACAACAAAAAGAGTGAAAATGCGATATTGTGGTCCACACTCAGATCCCACAGTCCTTTTTCTGGGTGTAGATGATTCTCATCATCACAAGATCATTGGAACTGACTTCAATCATCTCATTGTTGGAAAGAATCACATTCATTAGAATTGATCATCGTATAATCTTGTTGCTGTATACAATGATCTCATGCTCATTTCACTTAGCATGTAAGTCTCTAACACTTTTTTATTTCAATTGCACTTTATTCATTTTTTTCAAAGGCAAATTTTATGATCAATACCATCTATTTAAAAACCATAAAAAACTATTTAAAAGCATCATATGTAATGAGGACAAACTAGAACCATTTCCAATAAGTTCAGGAGTGAAACAAGTCTGCCTACTATCACCATTACTATTTAATATTGTATTAGAAATGTTAGCTTTGGCAATAAGAGAAGAAAAAGATATTAAGATATTAAAGGAATTAGAGTAGGTCATGAGGAAACTAAATGATCACTCTTTGCAGATGATATGATGGTATACTTAGAGAACCCTAGAGACTCAACTAAAAAAACTACTAGAAATAATCCAAAACTTTAGTAAAGTTGTAGAATTCAAAATAAATCCACATAAATCATCAGCATTTTTATATATTACCAACAAAGTTCAGCAGCAAGAGATACAAAAAGAAATTCCATTCAAAATAACTGCCAATAGTATAAAATATTTGGGAATCTATCTACCAAGAAAAAGTCAGGAACTATACGAACTAAACTACAAAACACTTTCCACACAAATAAAGTCAAACCTAATCAGTTGGAAAAACATCAAGTGCTCATGGGTAGGCTGAGTGAATATAATAAAAATGACAATACTACCCAAACTAATCTACTTATTTAGTGCCATACCAAACTCCCAAGAAATTATTTTACAGATCTAGAAAAAATAGTAGCAAAGTTCATTTGGAAGAACAAAAGGTCAAGAATTTCAAGGGAATTAATGAAAAAAAAAAAAAAAGGCTGATGAGGGTGGCCTTGCTGTGACAGATTTAAAACTATATTATAAAGCAGTGGTCATCAAAACCATTTGATACTGGCTAAGAAATAGAGTAGTCCATCAGTGGCATAAGATAGAATCACAGGTCAAACTAGGCAATAACTAGAGCAATCTAGTGTTTGACAAACCCAAAGATCCCAGCTTTTGGGATAAGTACTCACCATTTGACAAAAACTGCTGGGAAAATTGGAAACTAGTGTGGAGGAAATTAGGGCTTGACCCATACCTAACACCACATACCAAGATAAGATCTAAATGGGTTCATGATCGAGATATAAAGAGTGATATAAGCAGATTAGAGGAACATAGGATAGTTTACCTCTCAGATCTGTGGAGGAGGAAGGAATGTGTATCCAAAGAAGAACTGGAACTCTTAATTGAACACCAGATAGATAATTTTGATTATATTAAGTTAAAAAGTTTTTGTACAAACAAAACTAATGCAGACAAGATCAGAAGGGAAGTAATAAAATGGGAAATCATTTTTACATTTAATGGTTCTGATAAAGGCCTCATTTCTAAAATATATATGGAATTGACTCAAATTTATAAGAATCCAGGCCATTCTCCAATTGATAAATGGTCAAAGGATATGAACAGAATTTTCAGATGAAGAAATTAAAACTATTTCCAGTTACATGAGAAGGTGCTCCAAATCACTATTGATCAGAGAAATACAAATTAAGACAACACTGAGTTACTATTACACACCTGTCAGACTGGCTAAGATGACAGGAAAAGAATGTTGGAGGGGATGTGGGAAAACTGGGACACTGATACATTGTTGGTGGAACTGTGAACGGATCCAGCCATTCTGGAGAGCAATTTGGAACTATGCTCAAAAAGTTATCAATCTGTGCATACCCTTTGACCCAGCAGTGTCTCTATTGGGCTTATATCCCAAAGAGATCTTAAAGGAGGGAAAGGGCCCCACATGTACAAGAATGTTTGTGGCAGCCCTTTTTGTAGTGGCTAGAAACTGGAAACTGAATGGATGCCCATCAATTGGAGAATGGCTGAATAAATTATGGTATATGAATGTCATGGAATATTATTGTTCTGTAAGAAACGACCAACAGGAGGATTTCAGAGAGACCTGGAGAGACTTACATAAACTGATATTGAGTGAAATGAGCAGAACCAGGAGATCATTATACACGGCAACAACAAGACTATATGACGATCAATTCTGATGGACATGGCTCTCTTCAACAATGAAATGTTTCAGACCAGTTCCAAAGGTCTTGTGAGGAAGAAAGCCATATACACCCGGGGAGAGGCCTGTGGAGACTTAGTGTGGATCACAACATAGCATTTTCACACTTTCTATTGATGTTTGCTTGCATGTTGTTTTCTTACTCATTTACTTACTTTTTTTTTTTTTTGATCTGATTTCTCTTGTTCAGCAAGAGAATTATATAAATATTCTTATACATATTGGATTTAACATATTTTAACATGTTTAACATATATTGAATTGCTTGTCATCTAGGGAAGGGGGTGGAGGGGAAGGAGGAGAAAATCTGAAACACAAGGAAACAAAGTCAGAAATACTGAGTCTTCATAAGGGTTGACTACCTCAGATTTGCTGCACTCATTGTGGACATCATGTGGATCACAACTTCTGGATAAGAAGGTTACAGCTATTAAGTAGTGATGTGAAACTTGAAATCCAGCTCTACTGGATTCCTATCAGAAATCCTGCAAAAGTCAGCCATTTGGGTTCTGATCTGCTATAAATGACAAAAATTTAAGTGACCTTAATTAATCTGTCCTGGTTTCATCATTAAGGAATACTTTGTCTAGTAGCTATAGTTATATACAATTTTTCCTGAGACGTACAACTCTCGAAAGAACTGTGTTCAAATAAACCCATGCAGAGCTGTCAATGTTGTCAAATTATCTGTGCATATGTTTTGAAAATAAAGTTTTACATATATATGTATATATATAAATTCAAAACTCCATTTAAAAAGGGGCAAATTTTAGTTAAAAATTAAAAAAAATTTTAAAAAATCAACATACAAAAATTTTTTTTACTGAAATTGAAGGGGTCATACAGGTTTATGAGCTTGTTAGTACAAATATGTTTTCCCCAGTTTTATGTGTGGCCACAGCTATGATACTACTATGTTTCTGACATAGAACTGATATCACTGCAGTTAGGTCCTTATTCTATATTCTTAACCACCCATATTTGGTTGTTAATTATTAGTGTCATTCTTTTTCTGTTTTTGATAGTGTGCCAAGGACAGAGTATCAGCATAAACAAATTAGTTTGACCTATGTTCCTTAACTTCCTTATCTATGGATTTATTTCTGTTCATTATTTTTAAATACCAGTTATTAAATGCTATCATAATCTCTACTATTATCTTATAGAGGAGAAACAACTCAGCTCATTTTCATTTCATGACAGAATCTAATTTCTGATGATGGGACTCTTCTCAATACTAAGTAAAAGCCAAAAAGAATTAAATATTACATTCTCAAGATGTATTAGGCAGAAATACTTGTTTCATCTAGACAACTCAAATAGTCCAGTCATTTGAATGAAAATACAAACCTATTTTTTCATTTAGCAATAATAATAATAATAATTAATAATAGCTTATGTTTATATAGAAATATGTCTACATATTATATACTGAGATTAAGATCACTTTTCTATCATTTCCTCATTGATGTCATTTATAAGTAATTGATTTTGTCCTGTAACTGGTTAAGTCATTGTTCTTTGTCTCTGAACTTAGTTTGGAGTTTAGCTAGCTTGTAGTAAACAAATTTTAGAAATCCAGTTCTCATGCTAATCATTGATATATTATCTCAAGGAATTTAGCTGACCTTGGGAATTTCCAACCAATCTTGTTGTTCCCTGCACCTCAGCTTATAATCAATCATGTTGCCTTCAGTCCCATGATGTCATTTCTCTTGTTTTGTTTTTAGTTCTGTACTTCCCAAAACTTAGAGAAGGGGAACTGTCCTCTTGCGTGGGTCTTTGGCATAAATGAAGGCAAGCCGTTGAACAGTTTATTGACAGGCAGCATGCCCCTGCTAATGTTATCTTGCTTGGAGATGTGTCTCATCAAAGAAACAAACCTCCAAATCTCAAGGAAACTAAAATTTTTAAAATGCTTCAATATGTATTCAGACATCATCAAGTCATTTTCTTTTGTTAAATATAAATAGTGACTATACACACACATACACATTTGGTCTTTAGAGTTTGCAAAAGATTTTACACCCATTTTCTTATTCAATCCACTGAATCATTTGTATTGTGAGACAGACACTATTCAATTTACGAATGAAAAAAACTAAAGCCTAGAGAGGTTAAATTATATAGTTAATAAATACTTATGGCAGGTTTTGAACATCCTAATTGTATTCACTATATCAGATTGCCTTTTCAAGTCTGATACTATAGTTTAGTAAGGTGTTCCAAAATACACATTATAAGAGTTTGACAGATGTTTCTTGATAGATGTTTTTATGGTAAACAGGTAACAGATGGGGATTTAGCATTGCACCCCATCTCCTCTCCTCACTGAGAATTGTTGTAGGGGCTATTGAGCAAAGTAAAGATGTAAAGTATTTTCCTTTTTAGGAAATTACAATGTAATTCAGGAACTGGTCATGCATGAAAACCAGAAAGGAGTGCAGGGCAGGGTATATAGTAGTGTCCTCTCAAGACTAGATTATCAGATGCAGATCCCAAGTATTATGGGCAACTAAAGAAGGGAAATTATAGTGTAGACTGGGCTAGTCTGGAAAGCTTCATGGAAGAGATAGAATATGACCTCTTATCTTTACTCTCTGTACAATATTTAAACTGTTGGGGGCAACAATGGCTATTTTGGGTTTTTGTTTTTTTTTTTACAGTTTTTTAGATTTTTCTTTAGCATTCTTCTAAGTCTAAATAAGCAATAAAAAAAGTCAGTCCTCAATTTGTAGGGTTTGCTGATTTCTAAGGTATAAATGTTCACACTGAAAATTTAACAATTGGCTCTGGATGGTCAGCTCTTACTCTCACTCCATCCACATAGCTAATCTGCCCAATGTAGTTTTTAACCTTACAGGTTCTTTTGCATCTACCCCTTTATCTACCCTTATATGACCACCTCTCTTATACAGGCTCTCATTATCCCTTTAAAAATTATATAGTATTTTATTTTTCCTCAGTTACATGTAAAAACTATTTTTAACATTAGTTTTTTAAAACTTTGAGTTCCAAATTCTTTCCCTTACTCTCTTCCCAACTCCTCCTTCCAATTGAGAAGGAAAGTAATTCAATATGGGTTATACGCGTGTAGTCATGCAAAAAATTCCATATTAATCATGTTGTGAAAGAAAACATACAAAAAAGAAACAAATCCCCAAATCTCAAGAAAAATAAATTTTAAAAAATCCTTCAGTATGTATTCAGACATCATCAAGTCATTCTCTGGGAATGGATAAGTGTTTTTCATCATAAACTCTTTAGAATTAGATCTTAGATCATTGTATTGCTGAGAATAGCTAAGTCATCCACAACTGATCATCCTATAATATTGCTGTTACTTTGCAGACATTATATTTCACTTCATATCAGTTCATGCAAGTATTTCCAGTTTTTCTTGAGAGCATCCTATTCATCATTTTTTATAGCACAACAGTAATCCAACATAATCATATATCGCAATTTGTCCAGCCATTCCCCAGTTGATAGGCATCCCTTTGATTTCCAATTCTTTGCCACCAGAAAAGAGCTGCTTTACATATTTTGTATATATTTTGTACAAAGGTCCTTTCCCTTTTTTTTAAAATCTCACTTGGAATACTGACCTAGTAGTAATATTGCTAAGTCAAATGATATGCATGGTTTTATAGTCCTTTGGACATAATTCCAAATTGTTTTGCAGAATGGTTGAATCAGTTCACAACTCCACCAACAATACATTTAATATCTTATTTTACCTACATCCCCTCCAACAATTGTCATTTTCCTTTTCTATCCTGTTAGCCAATATAATAGATATGAGATAATACCTCAGAATTCTTTTAATTTGTATTTCTCCAATCAATAGTGTGTTGGATCATGGCTATCGATAGTTTTGATTACTTCATCTGAAAACCATTTATATCTTTTAATCCTTTATCAACTGTAGAATGGTTCATTTCAAGGATTATACTCAATCCTATCTCCTTTGCCCTCCAGAATATATTCCAAGCCTTCCAGTCATCAAGACTGGAAATTTTTTATTAATGTAATTTATTTTAAATTTAATTTCTTTCTTCAGCTCACTTTATAGATAAGGAAACTGAGGCAAAGTGGACAAAGTGACTTTCCGAGGGTCACACAGTTAGTGTTTAAGACTGGATTTGAACTCATGAAGATGAGTCTTCCTGACTCCAGGCCCAGTCTCTCTATATAGTGTCCCTCTTTGCTCCCTAGGCTCAGACTGCTAAAATGTAACAGTCTAGATTGGTGGAGGGAGTTCCCTCTGGAAAATGTTCCCTACTCCAATAAAATCATAGGCACTGACTGAAAAAATACAAGTCTTCTTGACAAAGATTAAATGAGATATAATGATGTAATATAATAATATAATATAGGGTTACACAAAGCAGGGGAAGAGATTCCCTGCCTTTCTCTGGCCAACCACACATGCATTATTCAGGGTTATGGGGCCTTGTTGCTTTGAGATGATGAAATTATTCCATACATGAGTCATCCTTGAAGGTCTTGAGCTTTGAGATAATGAAATAATCCACTTATTGGACTGAGCAGGAGGAGGAACCTTTCAAAGCAGTGGCTCTTTAAAAAGAATGGCTCCATTCTTATTTTCCTTTGACCCTCCAAGGATCACCCTGCAACTGGAGGAGAGTGGGGAGAGGGGATTAAAAAAGACTGCCTCTTCCTCTTTTCCAGAAGCAATCGTTGTCAACAGTGAAGCTTGTTGTTGCTGTTCAGTTATTTTCAGTTGCCTTTGACTCTTCAGGACCTCATTTGAGGTTTTCTTAGCAAAGATACAGTGGTGGTTTGCCATTTCCTTCTCCAGAACATTTTACAGATGAGGAAACTGAGGCACACAGGGTGGACTCATTTCTTGACTCCAGACCTGGTCCTCTATCCCCTGCACTACCTAGCTGCCCTGAGCTGTGGAGCACCTTTCTCCCTAGGTGACTGGTGCTGCCCCTTTTCTTTGGGGGCTTCCATGAGCTCAGGTGATCGATCAAGCATCAGTTCCTGAGATGTGAGGTTCGGAGGTCCAGAGGCTTGGGTGTAAGGGGGCAGCTGAGCGGGAGCAGGAGGATTTTCTGACTCAGGGAAGTGGCCCGCAGGCAGGGGCAGGGGCTCCATCCCCGGCCTCCTTTATTACCAGAACTTCTGTGAGAGAGGAGAGGTGAATCGGCTGCACTGCTTTGTGCCTGGGTGGTTCTAACTTCCCAGCCGGCCTGACAGTATTGCTAAGGAGACCTGATGATTCCAGAGGGGGAGGGTTGAGGCTTGCTACCCTCCTCCTGACAGAGGGGTGATGAGTCAACATGAAGAGGAGGCCCGCCTTTTTCTGGACAGGGTCAGTCCAGGGTTTTGTTACAAGACTTTCACTTTTCCAAAGTGGGAGAGAAAATAAGAACTTTCTTCATTGAAAAAGCAGTTTTAAACATTTTAGATTGCTGCGTAAAAGCCACGTTTTCCAAAACTAGGAACAGAGCTATGGGGACGTAGCCTCTTCTGCTTAGCGTTCATGTGTCCTCTCAATCGCCTCATTCTAGGACACAGGAAGGATTTGTGTCAGGACAGGTAGCCCACTTTAGGGAAGCAGACCACTCTACAGCGATTTTTACATAGTGCTAATTTGCCCAGGAACATGGCCAGAGACCGAGCAATGCGAGGAGGAAGAAGAATCCATCGTCAAGGGCCTCCATCTCATGTTGGACGTGAATTGGGACAGGAGAGATGGCCAACGTGGAAGGAGGAGGGAGACCCAGCGAGAGACAAGAGGTAGCTAAGAGAACCAGGGGAAAGGTCTCTTCTCTTGTTGCCAGAGGTCTCAAGCCAAGCCCCCTAGTCTGACAGTGCTAATGGTGATGCCCTCCAACTGTCTGTTCTGCTTTCAATTGGAGCATTTAAAAAACCCCGGGGGGGGGGGGGGGTTGCTGATCACCGTGCTGCACAGTAAAAATATCAAAGGTGGGGGGGGGTGGGAAAGTCGATTTCTTTCAGAATTGTTTGCATAAAGTTGAATTTGGATAATAAGAAATGTACAAAAAGCAAGATTTGTCAGTACAAGAAATCCTGTAATCAACACTAGTCCCACATCACTCACCTAGGACCGAATAGATTTAAGTCCTGTTACTTGAGGCACCTTAGGAGTCACCTAGAGCGAGTTAATTGATTGGGGTCAAACAGCCAGAATGGGTCAGAGTGGGATTTAAACACAGGTCTTCTTGATTGAGGCATGTTCTCTATCCACTACACCTCAATATCTCTTAAATACAAGCTTTACTATTAATATATTAGGAGATTATTGTGGAGTAACTCAAGGTGAGCACAGACTAGCCAAAGAAATATAATCTGGGATCAAATCTGTTTTATCTGAGCCATGAGTTATATAAATAATGCATGATCTGGCTTACAGTCTGCAATACTGTACTTTAAAAGATTTCCATTGCTCTCTTGAAATCCACCACCATCCATCACTTGCCTTATTTATTTGTTTGAACTTGCCATAACTTGTGGAAATTCAGCCCCATTTTAGGACGGGAGAGTGAAAATCTGTGTTATAACAGTCTCCTCTCCCCTTCACCCTCCTGGAAGAAAAAATGATTGCCTTGGGACAGATTGCCTCCTCCCAGGGGAGCAATGGGAGAATTTTTCAGTACTGGATACACAAAGAATGGGAAAAAATAGCTGCAGATAGATTGGCAATCATGCAGGCTGCAGGGATCTTCAACCAGGTACCAGTCACTCCTGTGAAGTGGAAAAAAGTCCCAGGAAGGTTGGGCTTCTGAGCCAGAGAGCACAGCTTCAGAGCCAAGGATTAGCCCCTGGTCTTTTTTGTGATGGCTACTGGTCAGGGCAACAGCACAATGAGGAGCAGCGCCATTTAGTGAGAAGAACATCCCAAACGGAATGTACTTTTTTGTGTGCTGATGGTTCTTCTTCCATGTTAGGGACTCTTCCATTCTCTGTGGGTGTTTACATTACATTTACAATCTTGGGAATTTAGCTAAAATGTAAATGTCTCCAGGCCTGCATGTTCCCATGCTGGCGGGAAGACTGAGCAGCTTGAGAGAAGAGGCTGTGGCAGACCTTGTGGGTACCCAGACCTCTAAGGCTAAGCCGTGGCTGTCCTGGGCAGGGCTGGGGGGGGGGGATGTTGTTTTTTTTTGGGATAGACCTCATATAACAACCATTCCAAAATGGAAATGCTTCAGGGGGATGACAGAGGAGTCCAAATAGGCAGAAGAGAATCCCAATCTGTGTAATGGGTTGAAGGGTACAAGAGTGAGACATCCAAGGAAGTGTAGCTTACTTGGTGACTTAGTGGATAGAGTATTAGCCTGGGAATCAGGAAGGCTTGAATTCAAATCCGGTCTCCTGCATTTACTAGGTGTGTAATGATGGGCAAGTCACCTAACAACTCTGAGGCCAGCTGAACTTAGGTCTCTTTTTGTTCTAAATCTATGATCCTAGAAAGGAAGGAAGAAGAAAAAAATCAAATGTTTTCAGCTCTGTGATAGACGAGGCTGTTTCCACAGAGGGTCTGAAAGAAGAGGTGGAGGAGAAGTAAGAAAAGAAAGAGGAGAAAAGAAGGAGAAGGAGAAGAAGAAAAGGAGAAAGAGAAGGAGAAAAAAAGGAGGAGAAGGAAGAGGAGAAGAAGGAAGAGAGGAGGAAGAAGAGGAGGAGGAGGAAAAGAAAAAGAAATCAAGAGAGGAAGAGGAGAATCATAGAATTAAAGAAAGTTACAAGAAGAAGTCAAGAGAGAAGGAGGAAAAAGAGGAGAATCATATAATTAAAGATTACTGCTATAACTTTCACAAAATCCTATCCTAACACCAGTATTTTTTGTGGTGTGGTCATAACCCTGGGGTCTGAAAAATCTATGCCGACAGAGAGTAGGATCTACCAGTTTCTACCATATTGGAAAGTATTTTGAGTGTTGCCCTGGCATTAGCCCAGGTCTGTGTTCTGAGGATCTGTCTGGTTGGATAGGCTCATTACTAGCAAGTTATCCACAGGTCTTTGGCCATGACAACCCACAAAAAAGATAAATGCAGAATGCTCCTCAATCCTATATGGCCCCTTTCAATTTCTGTAGTACTGGTGGCAGAGGGGCAGAAAAATGGGCAGAGGATGCTAAGAGTTGTATAGTTTTTACACAGTCTATAAAATTTAACATGACCTATTTCTTCAAATATAAGACTCTGTTAGGTACACACTGATAAAGAAGCTAAGTCAATATTAATATTCTTGTTTTAAATGAATGAGAAGAGGAAAAAAAGAAGTTTCAGCTAAATGGAAGGATACAAGTATTCCTCATAGAAGCAAAGGAATGATTAAATTGATTTTGCCAATTTACCCCAAGAATGAAAAAAAAAAATTTTTTTTTATCTTAGAGTTCATAGTGGATCAGCTAGGTGGGGTGTACAGTGTATAAAGCACTGGACTTGGAATCAGGAAGACTAATATACATGGGTTCAAATCTGGCCCCAGACACTTACTAGCTATGTGATCCTGGGCAAATCATTTAACTCTGTTTGCCTCTGTTTCATCATCTGTAAAATGAGTTGAAGAAGGAAATGGCAAACCACTCCATTATCTCTGACAAGAAAACCCCAAATGGTCTGACAGAGTGAGAGATATAACTGATTGGTAGCAGGATGACTTGGCAGCAGTATTGACAAAAAGACTGTCATTAAAATAATTAGAACTATGGACCACCATTGGTTGTTGAGGAGGAAGGGGTAGAAAAATCTAAGAAGAAATTAAATACTTTGAAACTTCAATGCAATGTTGGATATAGGTGAGGATTTTATAAAAAGGAGGGGGAGGGCAAAGACTTGTAGCAGCTTCATGCTTTTACATCATATGTACTTTCTGAGGCTAGATATAGCAATCACAGAACAAGATTAAAAATGAAATTTACTTCATTTTAACAGATAAGAGAATATTTGTTGCTGATGTAAGTTATCTCCACATCAATGTCTTAAGTAGTCAGACCTGTAACTTACTGAAACAAAGGTTGGGATTAGTAAGAAAAAAAAAAACCACGAGGAATAATAATAAGAGAAAAATATGATATGCAGTTGAAACAATTCAATTTTGAACTATTTAAGAAGGAATCAATACAAAAATGGAAAATTTACCACAGATTATAGGAATTTTATGTAGAGCTTTATCTATAAATCAGTTGATGTAAAAAGGACACCAAAAGAAGTCAAACAAGTAACTCTAGTCAGCAAATACCTGACTTACTTGCCAAGTATAGTGGCAACAGCTAAAGGTAATATGGGTTTATAATAATACAAAATAACTTGTAAACTTTTGTGAAGGAGGACAATTCTCATGGCTAGCATTTATATAGTGCTTTAAGGTTTGCAAAGATCTTTACAAATTTATCCTTGCTCTGTTTCCTCATCTAAAAATTGATCTAGAGGGGCAGCTAGATGGCGCAGTGGATAGAGTACCAGCCCTGAATTCAGGAAGACCCGAGTTCAAATCTGATCTCAGACACTCAATACTTCCTAGCTATGTGACCCTGGGCAAGTCACTTAACCCCAATTGCCTCAGCTAAATAAATAAATAAATAAATAAAGATTGATCTAGAGAAACAAATGGCAAACCATTCCAGGGTCTTTGCCAAGAAAACCTTAAATGGGGTCACAAAGAGTGGAATTATTACTAAAACAACTGAACAACCACCACCACCATAGAGGAAACCTGTGCTGACATCTCTACAAAATCTTCATGAGAATCATCAACATATGTGTTGAGGACATCTTTAATGAGAATATTAGTAGGGAACAGGCAGACTTTTCCTAGTGATATTCTGCAGTTAATCACATCTTTACCATCTCACAGTTGGCTGAAATTGCAATGCAAGATCCTATTGGGCTTGCTTGTTGATTTTTGGAAAACTATTTGATTGGGTAGAACAGAATGCTGCTTTAAAGGCTTTCTTTTTAACAGTGTCTTCCATCTGTATGCAAAATGATAAGAGATTCTTTGAAAGACATAACTACAGAAATAACTTTGTTCAGTGGCTCTGATCTTAAACATCAGGCAAGGCTTTAAACGATAAGATGTGTAGTTACCACCATGATGGAGGAGATTCAGCAGGGTCCAAGCTGAAAGGAGTTCCCTGTGAAGAGCAAGATCCTTCAGATGCACCTGTGGATGAATGAATGCCATCAGTCCAGGAAATGGAAGATTCCATGATCCCTCAAGTTTGGCTTGATCATTCATGAAGAAGAACATCTTTTACCAGGTTATGATATGCAATTGGATAAAGAGCCCAGCCTATAAGGCTTGTTTATCAATATGAATATCTGGAAACCATAGTATAAGAGTTTGGCTTGAGCATTCATATCAGAAAGACCAAGCAAATGGAGAATGTTTATTTACCAGAATATGATGTGCAGTTGGATGAGCAACTACATATATATATATATATACATGTATATATATATATATATAAACACATATACATGCATATACATACATATCTATGTGTATATGTATTATTTGTATATGTTTGCATCAGAGAGTACAAATTGACATTGAGTTGGACCCATAGTTAAAGAAGAGGAGGAGGGTTGGCTGAATTACCTTCAAGAAATTGCATATGTCCTTTAAGGACCCCAATATTCTTTTGGAATAGACCACAAGGGAATAAACACTTATTAACTGCCTACTACATGCCAGGCACTGTACTGTGCACATTAGGAATATTATCTCATTTCATCCTGGAAACAAAGACTTCTTTTCAAAACATCAATATACTCCTGATGTTGTTCTATGATTGCTAAATATGGAATCACACTCCCTCAACAACTGAGAACATAAGGATCACACAAAGGACATTGGATAGAAGGCTCACGGTATGAGTGAGCAGGCTGCAACGTGTAACAAATGAAGTACTTTGAAGAGCAAAAAAAAAAGGATATCATCGGTAGAGAGAGTGAAATGGTTATGTGACATGGGCAAAGAAAGGATGTAGTTAGGCAGACAAAATGGTTCTCAAACTTGCCAGAAGAAATAGAAGAAAGTCTCCAGAATGTTGGATGGGCATCATGTGACAAACTTATGACATGGACAAAAAGTCATGCAAAACAGGGACAGACAGAAGGGCTACAACTGCATTTTTAGAGAAAACATCTAGATTGAGTTGATCGTCCATTCGATAATTGAATATTAAGAATTAGAAAGGACCCTAGAATTACCTAGTTGGGTTTATTTTATAGTTTTCTTAATAAGTGGCAGAGCTGGGATTCACTTTCAATTGTATAACTCCAAATCAATTTCTTATGAGTCCCACGATAATAATGAAAATTCAAAGCAACTAAAGCAGAATAGTGGTGATGATGACTCCCTCCTGGGGAGGACTGAGATGGTGATGTGGACCTTTGACAAACACCTGGGCACTTTGTTGTCTTCCTGGATCCTCTGTCTGGTATATGATGGAAAGCCTCCCAAGATTTGTAAACTTTGATAACCATCACTCACTTTTGGTAATTTAGGTGGAAGATGATAATATTGTCAGAAGGAAACAAAAAGAGCATTGCTAAGGATTATGAGGTTAAGGATTTACTCTAATCATATGATTTGATTGAAAGTAGGGAAAGTAGAAGCTGTAAACAATTGTCCCCCTTAATCCCAATATACTTTTTACCAAAGTGGATCCTGTGGAATGCTAAGTTTGCACTTTGGCCATTGTGGGGAAACAGCTTGATGCTGAAGGTCTTGGCAGCTTGGGATGATGCTGGAAATCCCAGATGCTTTAGTCTCCCACTCTAAGGTGGCTGAAGTGGGGAGAAGTTGATATATCAAAGCTGCCTCTGGTAGGCCTGGCTCCTACCCCAGGAGCAGGGAGGCCATTCTTCAAAGGCACTGACCTTGGACTCTCTCTTCCCACTGGCCCATGGTCAGTCTTATTTAAGCCTCTCTCTGTGGATACAGGTCCTCCCCTACCCCCCCTCCCCAGCAGTTAATTGCTCTCACACAGAAACTAGAGTTCTAGCAGTAAATGGGCCCCAACTGCCACTTTGCTTTGTAATTTTTTGTCTGATTGTAGGTGACTGAACAACAGTTCTAAGATCGGCTTGCTTGGAGAGGCAGCCTACACGCCCCTGGAGTTGCTGGGCTCCTCAGTTGGTGCAAAGGAGAACAGGACAAAAATGGCTGTGAGAAAGCTGAACGCCTGAAAAATGAATTAAAAACATAACCCTTGGTGACTTTGTGTCAGCAAATAGTCTATATTTCAGGATGTTCAAAGAAGTGCTATTCTAAGTGCTGTTATTCTAGGGACTAAGTCCCAGGGTTGAAGACAGAAGAACTAATTTGAACAGTAAGCTTCAGTCTTTCTTGGCAAGGGGACCATTACTTTATTTTTAGGTACAGTAGTGGAAAAGATGAGGTATGAGGGAGTGAACAAAGAACTGATGGATGTAATCATCTAGCTCTTACCGGTGGTCTGTGGAAAATTGTGGAGAGTGGGAAGGGTGAAATGGGATTGGAGACTGGCAAATAATATTCAAATTATTGGCTAGTGATCTTGACTTCACTGAAGGGAATAATTCTTGAGCATTCAGAAAGGGGAAGTGGTAATCATTAATAATCATCCTGAATTCCTCAAATACTAATCATGCTACCCTCATTTCCTTTATTGGCAGTCTTCAGACTGATAGGTAAGTTTAATACCATGTAGAATATATCTGGGTTTCAGAAAGATATTTGACCCTGCCAAGAGCAAGATGAAGACATGTGGGTTAGATAATAGTGGTTAGATGGATTTGTAACTGGTTGAATGACCAGACACAAGAAGTAATCATTAATCAATGTCAGCCTGGAGGAAGTCTTTTGCAGAATGCTTCAGAAATCTGTCCCTGGCCTGGCTGGTGTTCTTCATTTTTTATTTTCATAACTTGGATGAAGTCATGCTTATTAAATGTGCAAATGACATAGATCCAAGATAGCTGACATATTGGCCAATAAAACAAACAACTAATGCTAATAAGATGAAAATTATACAATTATGCAAAGGATCTATGATTTCCTCAATATAATTTCCTTGTCCCATGAGAACTCCTTCCACTATTACAGGTTATAAATTTCTATGACTTAATAGCTAGTTCTAAAGAATTGCCAGGGACCCACACCTAACACCACATACCAAGATAAGATCTAAATGGGTTTATTATCTAGATATAAAGAGTGATATTGTAAGTAATAGTAGTATAGTTTACCTCTCAGACCTGTGGAGATGGAATAAATTTATGTCCAAAGAAGATCTAGAATTCTTAATTGAACACCAGATAGATAATTTTGATTATATTAAGTTAAAAAGTTTCTGTACAAGTAAAACTAATGCAGACAAGACTAGGAGGGAAGCATCAAATTGGGAAATCATCTTTACATTAAAGGGTTCTGATAAAGGTCTCATTTCTAAAATATATAGAGAATTGTCCCATATTTATAAGAATTCAAGCCACTCTTCAATAGATAAATGGTCAAGGGATATGAACACACAATTTTCAATTGATGAAATTAAAACCATTTATAGTCATATGAAAAGATGCACCAAATCACTATTGATCAGAGAAATGCAAATTAAGACAACCGAGGTACCACTACACACCTGTCAGATTGGCTAAAATGACAGGAAAAAATAATGATGAATGTTGGAGGGGATGTGGGAAAACTGGGACTCTGATACATTGTTGGTGGAGCTGTGAAC
>JAJPUD010001242.1:56058-70538 GCA_023553655.1 Myrmecobius fasciatus
AAAAAAAAAAAAAAAAAAAAAAAAAAAAAAGTTATCAAACTGTGTGTACCCTTTGACCCAGCAGTGTTTCTATTGGGCCTATATCCCAAAGAGATCTTAAAGGAAGGAAAGGGACCACATGCGCAAAAATGTTTGGCAGCTTTTTTTGTAGTGGCTAGAAACTGGAAACTGAATAGATGCCCATCAATTGGAGAGTGGCTGAATACATTATGGTATATGAATGTTATGGAATATTATTGTTCTGTAAGAAATAACCAGCAAGACGATTTCAGAAAGGCTTGGAGAGACTTGCATGAACTGATGCTGAGTGAAATGAGCAGAACCAGATCATTATACACGGCAACAACAATACTATATGAAGATCAATTCTGATGGACATGGCTCTCTGCAACAATGAAATGTTTCAAACCACTTCCAATTGTTCAGTGAAGAAAGCCATATACACCCAGAGAGAGGGATGTGAAATGTGGACCACAACCTAATGCTCTCTATCGATGTTTGCTTGCAGTGTGTTTCCTTTCTCTGATTTTTTTTTCTCTTGTAGATACGATTTTTCTTGCACAACAATAAGTGTGGAAATATGTATACATATATTCGACTTGTCAAGTATTTTAACATAATTAACATGTAGTGGACTTCCTGCCATCTAGGGGAGGGGAGGAGACTGGGGGGAAATTTGTAACAGAAAGCTTTGTAAAGATCAATGCTAAGTAACTACCCATACATATGTTATGCAAATAAAAAGCTTTAATTAAAAAAAAAAATGCCAGAAAGACAAAAAAACTGAGTGACTTGCTAAGTGATCACTTATCTAACAAGAGTAAGAGGCAGGAATTAATTCCAGGTCTTCCTGATTTCAAGCCTACAACTATGTTGTTATTGTTGATGATGATGATAATTAGCACTTATATAGCATCTGCTGTGTTCCAGGCACTGTGCCAAGTACTTTACAAATTTTATCTTATTTGATCCTGGAAACAAAGACCCCTCTTTTTTTCAATGTCATGTTTATATTCTAGGCACTTTTACAAATCTTATCTAATTTATCTTCACAACAACCCTGGATGGTAGGTATTGTTATTATCTCCACTTTACAAATAAGAAAACTGAGACAAAGTTGAAGTCATTTGCCCAAAGTCACACAGCTACATTGGAACTCAGATCTTTCTGACTTAAGGCCCAGTGCTCTCTCCACTGTACCAACTAGCTACTGTGCCACATTTCTAGTGGATAAAAATGGAGATAAATGTTATAACCCAACATTTGGTGTTAAAAAAAGTCAGTTATACTAATCAACATAAGAGAAATGTGTTTAGAGAACCGTATGAAAAGATTTTGTTCTTCGTATATTGAAATGTTTATGCTTGGTGATAACTTGATAATGAAAAAGAAAATTTTAAAAAGGAAAGAAAAAGATCTGTCTTTTTATAGCTTTGAAGTTTAATCTGAGTCAAAAGCTGCAGTTAGCTCAGACTGCATCAATAGATGCAGTATCAGGAATGAAAAAGATGATGTTTGTGCTTCCTGCTCTACCTACCTTGATCGGGAACTTCTGAAATTCTGTGACCAACACTGGCCATCTAAGGCTTTAAAAAAGTGATTTAGTCTCAGGATTGGAATAAAATAAAACCATGCAACATTTGACAGAAAGAAGTTTACCTTACAATAGCATGGAAAGGATATATACAACAAGAATATGGAACTGATTCTGGTTGATGGAAATACAGCAGATGCTATATAAGTGCTAATTATCATCATCATCATCAACAACAATAACAACACAGTTGTAGGCTTGAAATCAGGAAGACCTGGGTCCTGCCTCTTACTCTTGCTAGATAAGTGATCACTTAGCAAGTCACTCAGTTTCTTTATCTTTCTGGCAATTCTTTAGTACTAGATATTAAGTTATAGAAATTTATAACCTGTAATAGTGGAAGGAGTTCTCATGGGACAAGGAAATTATATTGAGGAAATCATAGATCCTTTGCATAGTTGTATAATTTTCATCTTATTAGCATTAGATGTTTGTTTTATTGGCCAATATGTCCATATGGAAGCATGTCTGGCCAGAATCTGTGATGGGTCAGATGGTGTTTACATCATGGAAGGGGGATATCTTCTAAAAGGTACTGATCTCTCTTGTTCTGGACTTTTTATTCTCTGCAAGACCAAAGAAGCTGTATAAATGACTCAAGCCTTAGCTCCTTGGACCAATTAGATCTTGAGGTTTCTTCCTTACCTTTTAGGGAAACATTAACCCATACTTCAAGTCATATATAAACATAGTATATATTGTTCCTTGCACAGAAGACAACCAAGATAATCTCAGAACTGTAGATTGTGCTATATTATGAAAATGGGTTGAAAGAAATTAGAATTATTTAAAAGCAGAATGAATCATCTAAGGAGAAAGTGAGTTCTTCATCCCTAGACACTTTCTTTTTAATTTAATATTTAATTTCCCCCCCAATTATACATAAAAACTTTTAACATTTATTTATTTATAAAAATTTTTGAGTTCCAAATTCTTTCCTTTCTCTTCATTTTTCTCTCCTCCTACCTCTCATTGAAAGGGCAAGCAATTTGATATGTTATACATGTGCAGTCATACAAAACATTTCTATGTTAGTCATGTTGTGGAAAAAACAAACAATATACCCAGTTCTTTGGAAAAAGGATTTATCAAAAAAAAGAAAGAAAAAGGGTTTATCAAATGATACAAGAATAGTAGTTACAAATAATTTTCCCCAAACCATTGATAGACTTTCCCACAAATATTCCCACAGTCCAGAAGTGGGAAAGTGTGATTATAGAGTTTAAGTACAATGGTGGTGGCAATGAGACAA
Organism: Myrmecobius fasciatus; assembly: GCA_023553655.1. Classification (NCBI taxonomy): domain Eukaryota; kingdom Metazoa; phylum Chordata; class Mammalia; order Dasyuromorphia; family Myrmecobiidae; genus Myrmecobius; species Myrmecobius fasciatus. The sequence goes on from JAJPUD010001242.1 coordinate 58,905, forward strand.
ATGTATAGGAAACATACATGGCCAAGGCAATTCATTATCAGGCCTTGAGTCCTTTCTTTCCAAAGGATCCTCATCATGTTCACTATGAATTTCTCAGCTGTTCATTTGTCTAGCTTTTGTTTGGTACAGCACAGCACCTCTGCTGGATTGGTAGTTCAGTTGAATTTATTGGATGGGCCAATCTAGGCTGTTTCGATCCAATCTCTTGGTGGCTCCTCGATGCTCCCAGGCTACAGGACTATGGGATGGGGCTGGACAGGCTGCTCTCCTCCTGGACAGTGCCAGGTGTCTGGGTCAGAATGTGCAGGACGGTCTGTTCTCCTATTGGGCAACTCCGGCCAGGCTGGTCTGGGCAAATTGCTTGGCTGCCTAACTCTGGGTCTTTTTGCTAGTCTTCAGGGCTAATCCTTAGATAAACAATTGGCATCTTTTCCCTTCTTAAGCCATTAGCTTAGGAGAGAAGTGCTACAGAGAGAGCCCTTTCAGCTAGGGGAACTATGCTTGGCTTAGAATCAGTAGGAACTTTTTTTGAGTGCTTCAGGAGAAAGCTCTCCTTTGGGGGAAAAAAACAACTTTTTTTTTTCCTCAAAGGTCCTCTGCTTACATCATGTTTCCTTAGGATAATTAGTTTCATTTCAGTAGTTTTCACTTCCCATATTTCTTTAGAAATATAAATAGAATAGAATATATAGAATATTTCAGAAATAATCAGTGAACTTGTTGCAACACCATGCTGGCTGCAAGGTTTGCATGTCTCCGGACCCTGACCCTGCCTTCCAGGACCTTCTACCCAACACTCACCCAGACCTCTCCTGTTGTGAGGAATTCCATTCTGAACACAAATCAATGGCTCTTGCAATCCAACAGAGGCTATGCCACCAAATCAAGATTTGGGGTCCGACGTGGAAAAACTGGCCAAGAAATTAAGGAAGCAGCATTTGAACCATCAGCAGAAAGAGTATTTAAAATTGATCAGATGGGGAGATAGTTTGTTGCTGGAGGAGCCGCTGTTGGTCTTGGAGCACTCTGCTTGTATAGATGAATGGCTCTGGAACAAAAATGAGAATAAAATCTGTTCTCTAGATGCATGCTCATTGACTTTATGGCCTTTTCTTATGCAATTAAGGTATTCAAGTGTCCCACCTTTTCTAGTTTGGAAAAATATGCTTTTGCCCTTCAGCTCTCACTGAATACTCACTGAGAGAGAGTCATGAAATATCATGACTTTTCCCTTTTATTAGAGAGTTTGTTCTGTTCATACTTATTATTAGATTTGACATAGAATCCTAGGAAGATGATAGAAATTTTAATTTCTTATTTTGCACTTAAAAAATTCAAAACAACATCAAATTTCTAAAAGTGATTTCATCCTGGATCATCAGAATATTATATCCTACATTTGGAATGAGAGAAAACAGAATCTTCATGAAGCTTTGGAAAATTTCAAGGATGACAATTTCTGAGGCAAAATCATGACAATTTTCCTACATTTGGAATGAGAGAAAGCAGAATTTTTATGAAACTGGAAAATTTCAAGGATGACAATTTCTGAGCCAAAATCATGACAAACCTATGGCATGGGCTATGTATAAATTAGGTAAATTGTGGAGGCACATAATGACATAGTTTATATAGTTCCTTTATTTCTGTTCCTTATATACATGTCCACATATATACTTCCAGAACTACATTTTGTACAACTTCAAATTTATAGAATTTATAGAAATGTTGAAAAACTAGGTCTCCGCAGGGACAAGGTTGGGGGTGGAGGGAAGTGGGTATGACATATGGCCGGCTTTTAAGTTTAACCTTCACCATTAATATTTTCTTGGTCACTTCTTTAAGTAATCAAACAATAAATAAAACCCAGATTTGTGTGCACCTGCCCTCACCTGCTTCTACATAGCCTTAGAAATGCTCAAATCTAAAACTCATCCAGCTTTGTTGGTAACTGAGGAATAAAATGCCTTTATTCCTGGGCCCCAATGTCTGTCCCCCCCCATTTCTAGATTAAAATGGAATCAATTATAATGGTATATGCTTGTCACCCCTGATACTCTGGAGAATGAGTCTGATGGACCTCTTGAGGTCAGAGATTTTGAACTGCAGTAGGACCAAAGCCAACTGGATATCACTACTGTTGGCATTTAACATGGCGAACTTCTGGGAGCTGGAGTGGAGGACAAGCACTATTAAATGCTCAGTAGTTTAGTCAGTTAATCACATCTGGCTCTTTATAATCCCGTTTGGATGTTTTTTTACAAATGAGGAAACTGAGGCCTACAGGATTAAGTGACTTGGCCAGGGGCACATAGCTGTTAAGTGCCCAATGCCCGATTTGAGTTCAGGAACATAAATCTTTCTGATTCTAAGCCCAGGGCTCTATCCGCTGTGCCATCTACCCTCCCTATAAGGATAATAGCTAAAATTTATACAGTCATACTATGGCTCTAGCTACTTAACAGAAATTATTTTATCCTTATGCCAATCTTGTGAGGTCAGTGCAATTACTATCATCATTTCACAACAGAGAAAATGGAGGCAAATGGAAGTGACACAAAGCTGGTAAGAATCTGAGATTTGAACTCAGGCTTTCTTGGCTCCAGGCCCAGCACTGTATGTATTCAGTGTGACCCCGGGTGCCCCAAGTCAAAATGAGATACTCATGAAATCTGTCTTTTACCCATCTGGGCCTTACAAGGCCTCGAGGTTTTGCTGGCTCCTAATCCTTCTGGTCCTAACAAGTTCACGTTCCCCAGGACTAGGTCCTGAGCTTTCTTATCTTCTTTCTGTTTCTCTCCACAATTCCATCTATTCTGTAGTATCAGTGACCACTCCATGGCTGATGACTCAGTCTTATTTCTCCTCTCTCTCTCTCTCTCTCTCTCTCTCTCTCTCTCTCTCTCTCTCTCGCTCTCTCTCGCTCTCTCTCGCTCTCTCGATTCAGCCGGGTTGGTTCCAGTTGCTTGATGTATTGAGAGGGTTTTTGAGAAGATGCCTTGAATTATTAATCAGTGCCATCCCCACTCAGCTGTGGTTCCATAGTGTCTGGAAAATGATAGACAAGGACTAATGGGGGTTGTGCATCCACTCTCCTAAAGGAAATCTAAGCACCAAATTTAACAATTTCATATTGAAAATTTAGTTCTTCAATCAGGTTAACTATCTCCTGAAAGAGAGGTGACGAACACAAGGAACAGAAACACATATTTTTGGACATGGCTACTTGCATATTTCTTTTATCTTTCTCTTACTATTTAATGGTGGGAAGAATGCTTGAAGGGGGATAGCAGTAGTGATATCAAAAAAGAAAAAGATGGCCAATGAAACACTAAATGCACAGAAGAAAATTGAAGGATACTGAGGAAGCATAAATAATAATAAGCAAGACAGTTTTGAAAGTAACATACAAAAGTTATTATGTACTTTAAAAAAATGGCTTGAATTAAGTGGAGATTCAAGGTTTTTATATAGATTTTTTTTGTGTGTTCTGAAATGTGTATAGAAATGTTCTTTTTGATTGTACAAGTATAACAGTCAATAATGCATTGCTGGTGGAGCTAGAATTGATAAAAGATTCTGGAAAGCAATTTGGAATTATGCAATAAATGATAAAATGACTAAAATGCTAGGCACATATGTAAAGGAAGTTACTGACAAAAGATAACTGCCATAAAGACCAAAACATTTATTGTAGCCCTTTTTTTTTTGGTGAAAAAAAAAAAAAACCCAACTGGAAATAAAATGAATACCCACTGCTTGGGAAATGACTAAACAAATTATCATACATGAATGCAATGAAATATTATGGTAAGAAAGGGCAAGTATAATGACTACAGAAAAGCTTGGAAAGACTTATATGAACCAATGCAGTATGAAAACATACACAGTGACAATGGAAAAGGAAAGAACAATAACGCCAAAAAAATTTAGACTGAATATTGTAAAACTATGAAGAATAAGGTTGGCCATAAAGAAAAGGTATGAGAAAATACCTCGGCTCATTCCTTTGCAGAGGTGATGCACCACAGGTATGGAATATTGCATATAAAGTTAGATTTTTTTTTTTTCAATCTGTTGATTAGTTAAGCTGATTTTTTCTATTCCTCTTTTGTAAAACAAAAAAATAGTAAGGTATGGATATAGAAGAGAGAAAGGGACATCTAGGCAATATGCAATTAAGAGTTATCAATAAAAATTTATTTAAAACATAAAAAGGTCTTATTCTTGAAACTTTCTAGTTTTTGTTTTGTTTTGTTTTGTTTTTTGAACCAACTCATAAAATTTCTGCACCCCTGCTTGTATTGGTGCTGGAATGTTTAAAAAGGGAGAAAAGCCCAGATTCCAGGCAGTCAGGTATCATTAGAAGAATATTAAACTTTGAATCAGAAGAAAAGGCCTGGAATTCTGTTCCTGATACTTATCAGAGAATAACCTTAGGAGTCCACCGGAGAACTGCAGTAGCTGAGCCTTGAATCAGAGCTTAAATCTACCTCAGACATATTAGCTGTGTGGCCCTGGACTGGTCACTTAACCTGTTTCCCTCAGTTTCCTCATCTATAAGAAGGGATCAACCCAACCCTGTTTTGAGAATTAAATGAGAATATTTCCCAAACACATAGTAGGCACTAGTTAAATGCTTCTTTCTTTCCTCCCTTCCTCCTTTTATAATTCCAGGCAAGCTATTTAACTATTTATTCTATTTTTCTCTCAGTAAAAGGAGAATAATAAAATCTGTGGTGCCTACCTTTCAAGGTTATTGTGAGAATCAAATGAGATTGTGTATATAAAGTGCTTTGAAAACTATAAATTCTTTATGAATGCCATTATTATTATATTCCATTAAGATGAAGAGCCCACTCAAATTGAATTGTGACTGATCTTCGGAGTGGAGCCAAGATGGCAGACATCGGACAGGAGTCTCTGTAACCTCCTCTAACCTTCCCTCAAACCAACAACATATGAAGCCTCTAGACTGATTTTGGAGCAAAAAAATCCACAATAACTGGAGGACAACACATTTCTAGAAGAAGATACTCTGGAATAACTTCAAAACAGGTCTGTTTTAATTGGGCAGGGGGGTGGTCTGCTGAACCCAGACTGCAGCACAGGGAGACCGGGGCAGGGAGCTGGAACAGGAGTCCGAACAGGAGTGGGAGCGTTATGCTTTTCACACACCTGGGAGTCCTCTGCGGGCCTCTTGGGCCAATCTGTCCTGATTGTGGGCAGGTGGTTTGGAGGGTCTGCCTTTTGTGGGGGGTAGATTGTGAACCACTGAACCCCTGATGAGCATCGGACCTAGCTGCCATTACACAGCACCCTAGGGCAATCAATCAATCAGCAGGACTGATCAGCACCTGAAATAACTCAATCAGCAGAACTGCCCCAGGGTGAATTAAAGCAGCTGTCCCTCCTTTGCCTTGAACAGACCTCACACCCTTAAAAAATGAATAAAAAACCAAAAAACTCTCACCACAGACAGCTTTTATGGAGAGAGGGAAGAACAGACCTCAAATCCTGAGGCCCCTAAAGGTAAAGCAACTCCAGAAAAAGCCCCAAAGAGAGACATAAACTGGACTCCATGTCACAAGGCTTTCTTTGAAGATTACATAAAGGATCTTAAAAGAGAGTTGGAAGAAACATGGGGAAACGAAATGAGATCACTGCAAAATAAAATGGAAAAAATGGAAAAAGACTACAATGAACAAATTGGCCAATTATAAAAGGAGCTAAAAACAGTAACTGAAGAAAATAAGACATTAAAAATTAGAATTGAACAATTGGAAATGAATGACTTATCATGACTTCAAGAATCAGTCAAACAAAAACAAAAAAATGAAGACAGAGAAAAACATGAAATATCTCCTAGGAAAAATAACTGACCTGGAAAATAGATGTAGGAGAGACAATCTAAGTATTATAGGGCTTCCTGAAAGCCATGATGAAAAAAGAACCTAGACACTATCTTCTAGGAAATCATAAAAGAAAACTGCCCTGATATTTTAGGCCCAGAAGGCAAAATACTTATTGAAACAATCCACTGATCACCTCCTGAAAGAAACCCAAAAATTAAGTCCCCCAGAAATATTGTGGCTAAATTCCAGAACTATCATACCAAGGAAAAGGTATTACGAGAAGCCAGAAAGAAACAATTCAAATATGGAGGAGCCACAATTAGGATCACACAGGACCTAGCAGCTTCTACTTTGCAGGATCGAAGGGCCTGGAATCAGACATTCCGAAGGGCAAAGGAACTTGAATTACAGCCAAGAATATAAGTTACCCAGGTAGAATGAACATTATCTTCCAGGGAAGAAGATGGTCATTCAATGATATAGGAGAATTTCACCTATTTCTAATGAAAAGACCAGAACTGAACAAAAAAATTGATCTACAAACACAGAACACAAGAGAAACATAAAAAGATAACAAGAAAAAAAACTCTTGAGAACTTTATATTTATGTTATGGATACTTATAGAATGAGGGTTGATTTTATGATTTTATTATCACATTATGATATGATTATTGTGATTTTATGATCATTATGATGAGTATTGTGATTTTATGATTATTATGATAATCTGAAAAAGAAATTAGAGGTAGAAAAGGGATAACACTGGAAGAAGAGGAAAAAGAGGTAAAATAAGGGAAATTATATCACATGTAGAGGCAAAGAAAACCTATAATGATTGAGGGGGGAAAAGGGAGGGAAATGAGAATTGTGTTAATCTCCATCTCATCAGATTTGGCTCTGAGGGAATAATAGACGTATTGGGTATCAAAGTGAATTGCATCCTTGTCTTATAATGTTTTCTTAATAAACAAGCCACAGTTCTGTATCCCAAAGAGATCATGAAAAAAGGAAAAGGAACCACATGTGCAGAAATGTTTTTTGTAGTGGTGAGAAACTGGAAACTGAATGGATGCCCATCAATTGGAGAATGGCTGAACAAATTATGGTATATGAATGTCATGGAATATTATTGTTCTGTAAGAAACGACCAGCAGGACAATTTCAGAGAGGTCTGGAGAGACTTGCATGAACTGATGCTAAGTGAAATGATTAGAACCAAGAGAACAAAAAGATTGTGTGATAATCAACTGTGATGGACTTGGCTTTTTTCAATAATGAAATGGAAAAGGAAAGAGCAATAACCACAAAAAAAATTTAGATTGAATAATTTGAAACTATAAAGAAAAAAGTGGGCCTTAAAGAAAAGGTATAAGAAAACCTCTCTCCTTTCCTTGGCAGAGGTGAGATTCCACAGGTATGGAATATTACATATAAAGTTAAATTTTTTTTCAATCTAATATTTTCTTTTCCTCTTTTGTAAAAAAAAAATTGTGGTAAGGTATGGATCTAGGAGAAGATAAAAAGGAACATCTAGGCAATGTGCAATTAAGAGTTATCAATAAAAATCTATTTAAAACATAAAAAAATAGGTCTTATTTTTGAAACTTTGTAATCTTTGGGCCAATCCCAATAGACTTGTGATAGAGAAAGCAAGTCATAAGCATCCAAAGAGAAGATTATGGAGACCAAATGTAGATCACCACATAGCATTCTCATCTTTTTTTGTTGCTGTTTGCTTTTTAAATTTTTTTCTGTTTTATTTTGATTTTTTTTTTTATGCAGCATGATAATAAAGTATGTTTAGAAGAACTGCACATGTTTAACCTATATTGGATTACTTGCTGTCTAGGGGAGTGGGATGGGAAAAGGAAAGGAGAAAAATCTGAAACACAAGGTTTTGCAAAGGTGAATGTTGAGGGGCAGCTAGATGGCACAGTGGATGGATCCCCAGCCCTTTAGTCAGGTGGACCTGAGTTCAAATGTGACCTCAGACATTTAACACTTCCTAGCTGTGTGACCCTGGGCAAGTCATTTAATCCCAATTGCCTCCGCAAACATAAATAAATAAAAATTTAAAAAGGTGAATGTTGAAAACTATCTTTACATGTATTTTTAAAATAAAAAAGCTATTATTAAAACTTAAAAAAAATAAACAAGCTGCAGTAATAAACACAGCAATAATAGCATTTTAAGTTTTACAAAATGTGCTTCTCAGAACTAAAGAAGTCTATAGGTATCCCTATGTGTTAATTGGATGGGGGTTTAGTTTCCAATGTTAGGAAAATTAAATTAAAATAATAACAGAGAAAGTTAAATTAGAAAATTGAAACTTACGAAATGGAGGCTAGGATGAAGAACAAGGAAATAAAAACATAAAAAGGAAAATGTAATCAGGAGTGGAGATTTAGAACAAGAAACTGTTGTAAAATGTAATTGGAGATGGAGTGCCACTTACTTGGCACAGGCAGGGCAGATGGTAATGGTGTGGTCAGAGAAGACTTAGACTCTCTCGGGGAATTAGGCTCTTCAGGTCAGAGTGCTCAGCCAGTAGGGAGTGGGGGAAGGACGGAGCAAAGAGTAACCAGGGGTGGAGATCCACTTTCACATGGGGGATGGCACACTTCTGCCAGGCTGTGGCTTCTGTAACTCAGCCAGTGGGGCACCAAGGAAGGGACTTGCATTTGGGGCCTAAAAAAGGACGCGCATTGATTCCAAGTGCTCTTATTCTAAGGAGTGCCAAGTCCGTGGGGTTACTTCTCACACCTGTCTTACAGATTCACAGCTCAAAAAGGCTGAATCTCTTGTCCGAGGTCACAGGGACCCGGGGGGAAGATGGCTTTCTGGGATCAAGTTACTGCATCTTGGGGCTGCATCTGGGTGGTCCCACAGGCCTGGCACCTAACCACCAGGGGTGCCCCGGTTCTGGCTCTGGGCTTCCAGCGGAAAGGAGACCGCCAAGCTTCGCTTCCGCCGCGTCTGCTTCGGGATTCAGCTTGGCCAATGGACGCGAGGGAGCCGGCCCACCAGGTTTGGCTGCGGCCGCGGTGGACTATGAGCTCTGCATCCCTGGAGGCGGCCTCTCGGAGGTGGGCGCTTTCCTAGAATCAGCCACCCAAGCCGAAGAGACAGCTCTGTGAGTCAGACGCCTGGAGGCGCAAGGCGCTTACTCTCCCCAATCAGAGCCGGGGAAAGGACTCACTCGGCCCGGCGCTAGCTCCACGGCCGCTGGAAAGGCTTTCCCCCCATTCACCGCAAAGAAAACTGACAAGAAAATAGTTACTTTTCCGTGTCAGTCCTGCAGCAAGGGCGGGAGCCTTCATTACACATACCTAGAAGCCCTGGGGGAGCTGGCTACAGGGAGGGTACACTGTGCATGCTTGAAGAGCTGGGCCCTATCGGACGCAAACATCGGAACTTTAAAATGGAAAATCTGCCATTTCCCCTCCCCTATGACCCCCTCCTCCAACTGAGAAGCAAAGCAAAACAAAGCAAAGCAAAACAAAAAACACTCTCCGGTTCCAAACACGTATAGTTAGTTGGGCAAAACAGAATTGGAGACATTAGTTTAAAAAAAAAAAGACTTAGTCTGCACTGAGTCTGTCACCTCTGCATTTGGCAGCATATGCTGTCATGAGTCTTCAGAACCATGGCTGACCATTGCCTTAGTCTTTCAGAATTGTTTGTCTTTGCAATGCTGCCATTGTATAAAGTCTTGGTTCTTTTCTCTTCAATTTGCGTCCGTTTATACAAAGCTTCCCGGGTTTCTCTGATTCTTTACCATCTTATAACAGAGTGCCATGGCAGCTACATGATTATTACGCCGTAACAATTTACATAAAACCAGGATGCCTAGGACTCAAGCCCTGAGAAATAGGGACTGTGCTGTATGGCATGCAAGTCAGATTGTAAACCTAATGTCCTTCCTCTTCCCTAGAGGGCAAGGTGGCTAGGGAGGGAGAGAACTAAGCCTGCTCTGTGTATACCTTTGAAGTAAATAGTCCTTCTTAAAAGCTAAACTGACTGTTAAGTAGCTAAATGAAAAGGAGGTACAGGGACATCCCCCCCCACACACACACACAATTGAGGGACCCTCATGGATGGGGAGGGCAGCAAGGTGTCTCAGAGGATAAAGAGAGGAGGTGGGAAGGGCCTGCAGTCGGGAAGACTCAAGTTTCTGAGTTTGAAATCGAGGCTCAGACATTTACTACTGTGTGACACCAGGGAAGTAATTTAACTCTGCCTCAGTTTCCTCGGTTGTAAAGTGATCTAGAAAAAGAAATGGCAATATTTCCAGTATCCTTGCCATGAAAACCTCCAGTGGGGTCATCAAGAATCAGACACAGAGGGCTCAGTGGTTAGAGCACCAGCCCTGAAGTCAGGAGGACCTGAGCTCAAATCTGGCCTCAGACACTTAACACTTCCTAGTTGTGTGATTCTGGGCATTAACCCTAATTGCCTCAGGAAAAAAAAAAAAAAATCAGACTCAATTGAACACCAGCATAGAAGGAGGTTAGAGCCAAGGGCAGAGTTTTACCCTCTTAAAATCCCCCTAAGGTACCAGGTTTCTTTTTTGACTCTTACTGGTTTAGGTATGAAAAATATATTTTTATCATGGAAGAATAAATTTGGTAGCACTCTTTTCCTGGTTTTTTTTTTTTTAAGAAGTTTGTGTAATATGGGAATTAATTGCTCTTTTAATATTTGATGGAACTCATTAGTTTATACATGTATTTCTATAATGCTTCCTTGTTATCACAACATTGCCATCTCCTTTCCTACAATCACAAATAGAAGCCCTCTCTTGTACCCAACTGGTCTTTTCATTCTTATTTGCTTCTGATTTCTTTTCTTTTCTTTTCCTTTCCTTTTTTTTTCTTTCTTTTTTTCTGAGACAATTGGGATTAAGGGACTTTCCCAGGGTCACTTAACCCCAGCTAGGAAGTGTTAAGTGTCTGAGGTTCGATTTGAACTCAGATCCCCCTGACTCCAATGCACCACCTGACTGCCCCACCACTCTTTTTCTAACACATACTCAATGTTCCAACCCCACTATTCCTTGGGTGTGCCTCATGTTTTTCCATTTCTGTATCTTTTCTACCACTGTTCATTCTCCTTGAACTACATTTTCCCTGAACTGCCATTTATTGACAAAACAAACATAAGTATTAAAATTTTACTTTGTGCCAGGCACTAGGGTCAAAATTAGATAGTAATTTAGTTTCCAAAGAGTTATGAAAAATGGAATTGGAAAAATGAAACTTAAATTAGAAAATTGAAACCTAAGAAATGGGAGACTGGGACCCACAAGAAAATCAAAAAATATAATCAGGAGTAAAGGTTTTAGAGTTAAAAAGTAATCCTCTGGACTTTGCCCCTTTCTCCTCTCTTTCCTTCAAGTGTTATCTTTCTCCAAAAGAATGTAAGCTCCTTGAAGACAGGGACTGGCCTTTGTGATCTGGGGTGGAAGTTTAGATTTGAAAAGCAACTCTTTGGACTTTGCCCCTTTCCACTTCTCTGGTTATCTTCCCCCATGAGAATGTGAACTCCTTGGGGGCAAGGACTGGCTTTTGTAAAGAGGGCTGAAATTGCACTCTCTATAACACCACCAATTTGGGATAGGAAATAAACAACGACCTTGGTGATTTAAAAAAAAAAATGTGCCTACTAGCTTAGGCACCCATTCTTGCTAGAAGGCTAAAAAAAAGAAAGAAAGAAAGAGAGAAAGAGAGAGAGAAAGAAAGAAAGAAAGAAAGAAAGAAAGAAAGAAAGAAAGAAAGA
>JAJPUD010001242.1:70548-101769 GCA_023553655.1 Myrmecobius fasciatus
GAAAGAAAGAAAGAAAGAAAGAAAGAAAGAAAGAAAGAAAGAAAGAATCTTTCTAGCATTCATTAGTGAGGAGGTGAAATTCTTGGTAAGATTTTTTTTTTTTCTCAAAAAAAGCAAAGTTGAAAACAGCCTTCACTTTCAAATAGTTAACAGTCTAATAGGGAGGACAACTTTTAGTTGTTGTTGTTTAATTATGACTCCTTTTGAGATTTTCTTGGCAAGCATGCCAAAGTAGTTTGCCATTTTCTTCTCTAGAGGATTAAGGCAAAGAGAGGTTAAGTGATTTGACCATACCACTAGTAAGTGTATGAGGCTGGATTTTAACTCAGCTTTTATTCTTTTTTTAATGCACAGAGGTTCAGAAGGCTAAAAAGACAAGCAAGACAACTCTGAAAAGCAACATATTGAATTTTTTAGCCTTTAAATATATAAGGTAACTATAATTAAGATTTACAATTTTTTGTCTAATTTTCATTTTCTTGTCTGCTCTATGTGTGGAAATACTCATTTTATTATTCTTTTTTTAGTTCAAAATTAAAAAAAAATTAAAGATCACTTCCAGCTAGGAGGATAGAAGTGATATAATATAGTTTCTAGGGGAGACAGCAATAATATTAAGGTCCCCTGACCTTAGGGTGCTTCTGTTCTAACAATCTCTCATTGATTCTAAATCCCTTCTGGTTTTAGAATCTATGATCCTGAAGCCCTTTGATCTAAGAATGTTATTGTTCTATCCATGGCCAAGTTGGGTGCTACGAAAAAAAGTTAGCTAATCAAAATTAAAATAACCTTTTAGCAGATTCTCAAAATTTTGAGAGCAATGATCAAGAAGTTTGGCAATTAGTCATTTTAAGATGGCAAGAAAAATTCCTGCAACACTGGGGGGAATTCCAGGAATTTATTCCATTCTGAAAGAAAAGAAAAAGAAAAAACAAACTAGGTAAAAAGCAACTTTTGGCTAACCCTTCCTTGACTCCTATCTTGTCTGGAGTCTCCTTTCTGCTCCTTTGGGAAAGCACCCCAGAAGGTATTAAGGGGCCCTCTTCTACTCAACTCCCCGAAGTGGTCCTGAGTATATCTCAGTTGTGGAGATTGCTAACAAGATCAATATAGCCCAGGTCCCTCTGTTTGCTAACTCTTCTCATCTCAGGTTAGATTAAGAAAAGAGAATGCTAAGAAACTATAAGGAAACTCAAATTCTGCCCCACCTGTAGAAATAGGGCAAGCAGCAAAACATGGGAACCCCATACAACCTTGCCCAAACACCTCCCCCATCCAGTTTTGGGGGAGTGGGGGTAAGGCCCAATGGTCAGCATTCTCTGAGCCTGGCACCTGAAATTACTGTCAAAAGGACATCCTGGGACCAGTCACAACAGCTTTCAGCAGGTTCTGTCCAGAAACTGCCTGGGAAGAATTCAGGTATCCCTGGCAGCACCCAGCATGGCAGTATGAAGTGAGAAAGCCAGTCAGCCTCTGCATTTGGTCAGACCACCATTCTCTGTTTCAATTGTGGATATGTATTAGCTATATAATTTATGGCAAATTATTTTTATCTCTGCCCAGTTTCTGATTTGTAAAGAGAAATAATAGTTGTTGTGAAGAACACATGATTGCAAAAGTGCTTAGCACAAAATGTGTTTATGAATGTGAATTGCTTTATTGGATATAATTGCTTCATATTTGATAACTATGAGTTTTTTAGATGTGACCAAGAGATAAATGATTTCTATGTGTGTGCAAAGTAATTTGGAAATGTGTTTGAGATATGATAGTAAAAGCAATTTTAAAGAAGCTCTAACTAAAAACCACTAAAGGGATATGTAAATTGTAATCCATTTGCACTAACAGAAGAGTTTGGGAACTTCAGGAAAACCAAAAAGCAGTTTGCTACTATTTTAAAATCTGGCTTCAAATAGCCTGCTTTTGAGTTATCTAGAGTCAGACTTCTGAGGACCCTGTCAGTAAAAACTGGCACCTTAACCCTTTTCCTAGTTTACAAAAGAGAAATGATTTGCTTAAATTGGAAAATAACCAAATGGCAATTCAATTTGTCCTGAACATTTCATAATCTAGGGAATCTCATTACCTAAAGTCAATTTTAAAATCTGTTCTATCTCAATTTTAAGAATTGTCTTGTGGGGCAGCTAGGTGGCACAGTGGATAGAGCACCAGCCCTGAAGTCAGGAGGACCTGAGTTCAAATCTGGTCTCAGACACTTCCTAGCTGTGTGACCCTGGGCAAGTCACTTAACCCCAATTGCCTCAGCAAAAAGAAAAAAAAAAAAAAAAGAATTGTCTTGTTTTCCTAATGCAGACAAGATTAGGAAGGAAGCAATAAATTGGGAAGTCATCTTTACATTTAAGGGTTTTGATAAAGGCCTTATTTCTAAAATATATAGAGAATTGTCTCATATTTATAAGAATTCAAGCCACTCTCCAATCAATAAATGGTCAAAAGATATGAATGGACAATTTTCAGATGATGAGATTAAAGCTCCAAATCGCTATTGATCAGAGAAATGCAAATTAAGACAACACTGAGATATCACTACATACCTGTCAGATTGGCTAAAATGGCAGGAAAAGATAATGATGAATGTTGGAGGGGATGTGGAAAAACTGGGACACTGATACATTGTTGGTGGAACTGTGAATGGATCCAACCATTCTGGAGAGCAATCTGGAACTATGCTCAAAACATTATCAAACTATGCATACCCTTTGATCCAGCAGTATTTCTACTAGGCCTATATCCCAAAGAGATCTTAAAGGAGAGAAAGGGACCCACATGTGCAAAAGTGTTTGTGGCAGCCCTTTTTGTAGTGGCTAGAAACTGGAAACTGAATGGATGCCCGTCAATTGGAGAGTGGCTGAATAAATTATGGTATATGAATGTTATGGAATATTATTGTTCTATAAGAATCGACCAGCAGGATAATTTCAGAGAGACCTGAAGAGACTTGCATGAACTGATGCTGAGTGAAATGAGCAGAACCAGGAGAACATTATACACAGCAACAAGATTATATGATGATCAATTCTGATGGACATGGTTCTCTTTAACAATGAGGTGATGCAAACAAGTTTCAGTTGTTCAGTGATGAAGAGAGCCATATACACCCAGAGAGAGAGATATGGGATCTGAGTGTGGACCACAACATAGCATTTTCTCGCTCTCTATTGATGTTTGCTTGAATTATGTTTTCCTTCTCAGATTTTTTTTTCTTATAGATCAGAATTTTCTTGTACAGCTAGATAACTATATAAATATGTATACACATATTCAATTTGTCAAATATTTTAACATAATTAACATGTATTAGATTTCCTGCCATCTAGGGAAGGGGATGGGGGGAAAGAGGGAAAAATTTGTAACAGAAAGCTTTGCTTCAAGGATCAGTGATGAAAAATTACCCATGCATATGTTATGCAAATAAAAAGCTTTAATTTAAAAAAAAAAAATTGTCTTGTTTTTTTCCCTAAAACAAAAGGAAAACTTATTTAAGGGAATAGAAGTTACAGCTAAGACTATATTTGACTATTATTTAGGAAAATTCTAAAATTGCTAACTAAGTTATTTGGAGTTATGGCCGTCATGTTAAATCTAAAATTGGTAATTACTGTGTGTGTAGAACAAGAGGGATGAGGTGAAAATCATATCAGTTGACCTTCAAGTGTAAGGGATGCAGCACCTTTTCCCCTTCACAAAGTGGGGAGAGGTATCAAACTGTACAGGCCATGAAAACACTAAGAATAGTTGGGGTGGGCGACAACAAGTTCAGCCCCTTCCCTTGGGTTTCTGTCAACTCCCCATAATTTGTAAGTTTTGCAATTTTCTTGAAACCATCAGGATAAGCAAGGTCATCAGCCCTGAGAACTGAGCCTATGTAGGATTTATAGTTTTGAAACAAGGAATGTGTATGCTAAGAATCTAAAAGCTTGTTTAATGATTGATCCTTTGCACCAGGATGGGTTTAAACATATAAAACAAGTTAAAACAAAAATCTCATGTGTGTAAGTCCTGCTAAACTTTTAAAATAATGTATCTAGCCTAGGCTGAGATTAGTAGAATTTGCTTCTAGAGATAAAATCTCTTGGGACTGTAACTCTTTTGAGTTTGAATTTGATTGCCTGATCATTAAGTCAGTAACCCACCATTCCAGAGAAATTCCCAGTTACTCAGAGGAATGCCTTCCTGAACTATCATAGGTGGATATCTTATCTAGGCAAGAGTTCTGAGAACCACCTTGGCCTCTGCTCAAGGTCAGAACCTTCTGACTCAGTTTCCCAGTTCTGTTTACTTCCCATCTGATTATTCCTGAGTCTGGCTATGAGGTGAAATTATTATTGCATGATCAGTTGTCAAACAGATCTAACTAAAGATGCTTTATTCAGTCATGTAGGTGCTCTCAGGCTGAAGCCTGAAGGACCTGTTTTGATGCTATTATAATCATGTCCCTGCTTTTTCCTATTCTAGCAAATTTCTATAATCAGAGCAAATGGTCAGTAGAAGCCATGAGCCCAATATAAATATTCCAGGGGACACAATGATTTTCTGCCTTAGATCCTAAAGATGCTTTCTTTTGCATTGCATAAAGATTCATAATTTCTTTTTGCCCTTGAAGGGACAAATCCAGGGGAACGTACTCTCCACCAATGAACATGGGCAGTACAGGTCAGATGACATCTTGATCTGCAGCCCCACCTGAGGCTTCTCTGGCTGCAGCTATACAAACAAACCCCTAACTTCCAGCTCCCCTCCCCCACCCAGAGCTATGAAATGTCTTTGTCTAAAGACTCATATAATCTATCTATTAAGACTCTGAAAGCTAAACAATCTCTTGCCCCTGCCTTAGCCTTACCTAAAGCCTTTTGCACTGTACATTGATGAAAGGCAGGGCCAGGCACTAGGGATCTGGATGCAGTCTCTGGGACCCTATCCCAGACTCCTTGCTTACTTCTCAAAGAAACTGGGTGTCTTTGGAGCGACCCCCCCCCCAGCCTTAGAGCTAGCTGTCCCATCCCTTGTAATTGAGGGAGCCTCTAAACTCACTCTAAAGAACCCCCACCGGGTTCAGAGCATTTTAGAAGGATGCTCATGGGGCTATATGGAAAGAAAGGGGACTTTTGACAGCAAAGAATTCTATTAAATAAGCAGGAGAAGTTCTACAGCTACTAAGCTGTTCACAAACCCAGAGAGGTTTCAGTCATATTTTGTAAAGCACACCAGAAGGGAGATTCACTTCAGGCCAAAGGGTCTGCAGATTCAGCTGCCAAAGCTGCTGGCCATTTGTCCCTGACTATGGCACCTTTTGTCCCCAGCTCCCTGATTCTTACACCCCTTCGTATAGCTCACAGGAACAAACCATGGCAGAAGAAAGGGGACACACCTTTCTCCTTCTGGGTGATTTCAAACACCCTCAGGCCAGCTTCTAATCCTAAAGGCCAGTCAGTGGGAGCTTGTTTTTGGCCTGTACCAAGCTACCCACTTGGGAAGAAATGCTCTTCAGTCCCTTGTGAAACCTATCTTCACCGTTCACAATCTGGGAGAAACAATGAAACAGATCTGTCAGGTCTGCCCAGTTTGTGCCCTCCCCCAAAGCTTATCTGGAGGAAGGGTACAGTTTTGGAGAGGACTGGCAGATAGATTTGACACGTATACCCCCTCAGGGGGCTTCAAACTGCTTTTGGTTTTTGTTGACGTCTTTACTGGGTGGAAGCCTTCCCTTGTAAGACTCTCAGGCTCAGAAAGTATCAGTTTTTGTTAAAAGAAATCATACCTCCCTTTGGCCGGCCCAGCCCTTTGCAGACATCAGAGGCCCAGCCTTCACTTCTCAAATAACCCAAAATGTGGCTGAAACACTTAAGATCACTTATCACCTCCACCCTGCCTGGCGGCCTTCTGGAGAAAATGAATCACACCCTTAAGGGAGTCCTTACTAAACTGCCAGCAAACTCCAGAGAATTGGGTGCAGGTTTCCCCAGTTGAACTCATGTTTCTAGAATTAAAAGTGCTACTCCTGTTACTACTTCTCCCTCAGACTTTCCTGAATATTCCTATGAACCCACAGAGGACCTGAAACTACTCTTCCGAAGGAATCCTGCAAACACTAAAATACACTGGATAGAGAAGGGTGAAATTGCCTGTATCCTTCTCTCCCTCACTCCAGCTTTCTCCCTTTCTTGTTATTTTCCACTTTTTCCAGGTTTAACAACAACACCGAGGATGAGAGCTTTGCTCTTAGTGTTTTCTCTCCAGCTCTCTCGGTGTCATTCTGTGGCCCCCCCCAGTGGGGAGATAATTCCTTATTCCTTAGTCAGGCTAGGGAACCTGTGGGCAATAGGGGCATTCAGGATTGTCAGGTGGGCCCTCAGCATCCTCAAGGCAGCCCACAGATGGGACCCAATGCATTATTTGCAAAGACCCCTTTCCCAAATGTCACCATCCCCACCCTGGACACCACCCATTTATACTAGCTACTCCCCCCGGGGAATGACTATAACCTGACTATCCCGTTTTCTTGCTGGAAAGGATATAATTGTAGGTTATCCATTCCAAAATTATTCTGGCAGACTCACTCATAATGTTTCTACACCACCTTCCTGATAAGTAACATTCCTATTGGCAGATTTGTTTCCTCCAGACTCCTAGCTGTGAACTTCCAACTATTTGTTCCCATATACCTGAATACCCTCGGCTAACCAATTCTGCCACTCAGCACCCCTCTGAATGCTGCTGCTGCTATCTTCAAGTCCCATGCCTTCCCCTCCTCAGTCTGGACCCCACTGCTCTGCCCCCCTTATCAGCCTGAAGCAGCTCCAGAAGATGAGATCTCAGTCCCTGTGTCCAGATGAATTTGGGGTACAAACTACTTGAGAAGGGAAATGATGGAATATATCTTCTAGGGGAGACAGTAACAATTTTAAAGTCCTCTGACCTTAGGGGGCTTCTGCTCTACAATCTGAGAGTGATTCTACATTTTCTGGCTTTGGAATCTGTGACCCTGAGGTCCCCCACCCCCAACCTAAGAATACTATTGTTCTAACATTCTGTCTGTCAACAAACATTACTGATGTGAAGAACTGGATGAAGGGGTCTCCTTGCTTCTGTTTCTTTGCTAAATTCTTTTGGAATTTAGACTGCTTCAATTGGAGTTACAATTACAATAAACTTTGCCCCTTGACTTGGAAATGGGTTCAAGCCTGCAAATTGTTTTGAGACACCTCACGATACCAGTTTGTGACCCCAACCTTTTGGGGTAATTTCCCAACCTCCACATTTCCACTTTAACCACCATCACAACCTTCTGCTAAGCAAAACCTTGGACCACCCCTCCCCCCACCCAGGTCCCCAGGACTCTGATAGGTGAACTTTGATATTATCTTGTCTAGAACTTCTCCTCACTTCATGGTCATCAGCTCTAAGCTAAACCATGCCATGAGCAGAGTAGTCTTCCTCTCCTTCCACAAGCTCCTCTCTATGGTTGTCTTTCTCCATTAAAATGTAAGCTCTTTGAGGGTAGCCAATGCCTTGTGAGCTTGCATTTGTATCCCCAAAACTTAACCAACTATTATATAGTAAGCACTTAATAAATGATTTCTCTCTCTGTCTCTGTTTCTCTCTTTTCAATTATATATCCAATTTTATTTAACATCAGCATCTTGTCATCCAGTTAGCACTAAGTAGCCTGAACAAAGGGATATTTGCTAAGAAATTATAACAAGGCAAACCTAGCAATGAATTGATCTAGCTTCAGAGACACTTAAAAAAAAGATACTTCCCTGCAAACCAGGGACGAACCTAGTCCGTAAATTATAAGACTTCTGGAAGTGAGCTTGGTGAAGGTATGCTTTATAACAAACCACTTTAAATTTAAACCTGCTCTTCCTAAGCACCCAGGGAAGGTGGAGAGAAGAATGTATCTCAGTTTGGGGGATGGAGGTCCTCTTTTCTTTCTTTTTAAAAAAATAATACTATTGCTACTTCCTTCTTGCCCTCAAATCTTCTTCCTCATGTTGAAAAAGAAAAAATAAAATAAAATAAATAAGTATAATTAAGCAAAACAAATCCACATATTGGATATGTCCACAAAGTGTATGTCTCATTTTACAATTTGAGACTATCATATCTTGGTCAGAAGGTCAGAGTGGCAATTAGCTATTTCATAGATCAAAATTCTTTAGTTTCCCAGAGTTGTTTTTCTTTACAATATTTTTATTGTATAAATATCTTGGTTTTTCTCACTTCACATCAGTTTAGGTAAGTAAAAACGATCTTCCTAAATCTGGACATCCATTGCTCCTCTACTATGGTATCATGATATTTTGTCTTACACTATAGTCTCTGAGGTTGGTGACACAGTAAGAGCCCTGGGCTTGTGGTCAGAATCCTCTCCCTGTGTTCAATTCTGGCCTCAGACACTTAGTAGCTATGTGACCCTGGGCAAGTCACTTAATCCTGTTGTCTCAATTTCCTCACAAATGAACTAGAGAAGCAAAAGGCAAACCATTCCAGTATCCTTGCCAAGAAAACCCCAGTTAAGAGTCATGAAGTCAGTCACAACTAAACATCTTCCTTCTGGATTTTAAGATCTATGAGATCAGGTAAAGCCTCTTGGTCATCTTTGTATCCTACAGAATACCTTTCAAATAAAAAGTGCTAAATAAACAATTTTAACTTTTTGATTTTCTGAACAATGTACTCTTTTATCATTGTCAGGCTAGTCTAATTTAATTGGCTACAATTGCATAAACACTATTTTTAGATAAGGCTACTTACTGTGGTTTTCCACCTCAGTGCTCTTTTGAAACTCACTGTTGCTATATTATCTAGTATTTGATAAAGACCTGAGAATATTAACATTAAATCTATAAACTTTTGCCAAACAATCTTAATGAATTGTGAATATAATTGACTGATGGTGTGACATAAGGTGTTTTGTTTTGTTTTTTAACTTTATGATAAAGTGTTGATGGATGGGTTGCAATCTGTACAGGTAGAAAATTTACCCTTACTCATGAGTTCCTGTATGCACCGAGTTATTGAAATATGAAAAAGGCTTATTGAATGATTGTTTTGTTTTTTGAGGCAGGTAACATTTATCAATTCCTGGTTGACATGTTCCCATCCTCCTTATTCCTGACTTCCTCTTGGCATTAATCCTACTTTGTACTTAACTGACCCACTGTATGTGCCCAAATTCTCCCTTCCTAAAAGGGCCTCCCTACAGTAGGAAAGTTCTCCATTGTATATCATCATATGAGTTGGTTAAAAAAATAAAATTACTTCCCAGGTCATTTAGTCAATCCTCCCTTGTTTACAGACTTTTATAGTCACTCAGAAATGGCCTGCAATCTTGAGTTTACAAAGTAACCAAACCTGGTAACAGCATTAAGTAGCTAAATTGATTTGTTCAAACACCATAAATCATCACCATCATCCACTTACCATCAGTTCAGTGAATGGTCTGTTGTTTATGGCAAGCTTTTCTATAAATAGTCTGAAGTAAGAGAGGGAAGGAAAGAAAGAGAGAAACACAATTGTTTAATTGTATCTGACTCTTCATGATCCAATTTGAGTTTTCCTGGCAGAGACACTGGAGTGGTTTGCTATATTCTTCTCCAATCCCTTCTAGAGATGAGAAAAGTGACTTATTAGTTAACAGGGTGAAGTGACTTGTCCAGGGTCACCCAGCCAGTAAGTGTCTGAGGCTGGATTTGAACTTACAAAGATGAGTTTTCCCTGACTCTAGGCCTGCATCCTATCCATTGCACCACCCAGATGTCCTCAGAGGCAGAAAGACATAGACACAGCCAGTGACAGAGAGCAGAGGCAAGGAAGTCAATGATTACACTCTTTCAGTAGTCTGGATATGTGGTGGTGAGGGCCTGTGCTAGAGCAGGAGCTGTGTACTGGAGGACAAAGGGATGTATGTGTGATCTGGTGAAGAGACTTGGCAATAGACTGCCCTGTGTACAGGGATACTGAATGTGGACTGATGGAAGTCATGAGGCTGGCAACTGAGAAGGGTGGAAGGGCCCTCAGCGGAATCAGAGAAGTTCAGAAAGGCTGAGGAGAAAGGATGAATTCTGTTTTGGACATGATGAATTTGAAATGACTACAGAATATCCATTTTAAGTTGTATAAAAGGTAGTTAGTGATTCACGAGTAGTACTCAGAAGAGAAATTGGGGCTGGGGATATGGATCTGGGAGTCATTTATATGAAGTAAAATCCATGGGAATTGATGATCTTTCCAGGAAGGAGAAAATAGAAAAGTGGTTCTTAACCTGGGCTTTATAGGTCTTGTTTTAATAACTATTTCAATACAATCAATTGCCTCTGTAATCCTGAATGTTTTATTTTATGCATTTAAAACTGTAATTCTTGAAAAAAGGTTCATAGTCTTCATCAAACTGACTTACTCCTGCTATGGAGAAAAATGGAAAGGATCTTGGGGAATATCCAACATTATCTTGGGGAATATCCAACATTATCTTGGGGAATATCCATGGTTAATGGGTATATAGAAGGTGAACAGACAACCACAGAGTCTCAGGAGACTTATACTTTATCCACTGCACCATCTAGCTGCCCCGAGACTTATACTTTATGAAATTGTAATTTAAGAAATGATTTTTTAAAATTTCTTGTTGACATTAAATTGGTAGATCAGGAGAGTTGAATTCTAGTCACAGATGCCTATAAGCTGGTTGGCTGCCTTTTGACAAACAGGAGACTAGGTATGATTGAGTATCTATAATCTCTGGAAGAATAGGCCTTCAGATCATCTAGGCCACTAGTAGGAAGACATTAAGATAGTAACCATGGTGCTCTACTGTCTACAATTCCCTATCTTAGTAAACCTCCACCTCAAATTTAATATCCTACTTGATTAAGAACACACTGACCTGTATGTTTACCCAAATAATAAGGGTTCTTATTCATGGACACTCCTACTCCACTCTCCCATTTCCCAGGTTTCCGTGAATAGATTACAAGGGGTCCATAAACTTAATTGGGGAAAAAATTACATATTTATTTCCATATAATTTGGGGTTTTTATTATTTGGTAATATATTAATTTTATTTTATGCATTTAGAAACATTATTCTGAGGAGTCCATAGTACTCACAGGACTGCCAGAGTGATATAGGGTAAAAAAAGAACTAAAAATTCTGGCACTGGATCCATGTTCCTTCTGGTGCTGTTTGGAGGGGCAGGAAGAATGAAGGAAGTCCTTGAGTCCATAAGATATGAAATGTAAGGGTGCTTGATGGAATGATATGGGCTAATAAAAGGACTTAGGAATGAACCCTATCACCTTCATCTCCTTAAAAGGGAAGGCCTCTTTGGGCCCAAAGAGTCTCCCTGAGTGGACTTGGCCACAGACAGGAATTCGAGAACCAGTGCCTTAATGACAGGAGTTCTTCAGTGGAAGGAACTTCAGAAGAAATTTAACTCAGGCCGGGCAAAACCCACAGACTTAATGAAGTCTGCTCTCACTTGCTATGGCTTGGCCATGCCATTTGCAGGGGTCACCAAGGAGACCAAGATGCTAGTTAAGGCAGCATTCCTTTCCTAAATCACCCTGAAGAGTTTTGCACGGCCTTTAGAGTGCAGAAATCTGACTTTGGCAAGATCTCCCCTCTGACTTTTAGACTGGGGAAGTCGAGTTCCGGCAGCCAGGGAGGAAGGCTCTGGAGGCTGCTCACCCCAGGCCCTGATAACAAGGAGGTGTAAATGAATCACACATCAGGGCAGAGTATATGCTGACCAAATCGTTTGGGCTGCAGACCAAGACCAGGAAATGTTTTTTCCTTTCCAATTTCCTTTCTTCTGAGAGGGCAAGTGCCTGCTTTTCATGTTTACCTAGGGTGTAGGAAGTGTTATCAAGTTTGGTTTTCCATTCTGGAGAGCAGTTTGGAGCTGTGTCCAAAGAACTATAAAACTGTTCATACCCTTTGAACCAACAACATTACTGCCAGGTCTACATCCCAGTGACATACAAAAAAGGGAAAATGGACTTATTTTTTTTTTATTATTATTAAAGCTTTTTATTTGCAAAACGTATGTATGGGTAATTCTTCAACATTGACTCTTACAAAGCTTTCTGTTACAAATTTTTCCCCCTAGTCCCCACCCCTCCCCTAGATGGCAGGATATCTACTACGTTAATTATGTTAAAATACTTGACAAATCGAATATGTGTATGCATATTTCCACACTTTTATTGCTGTGCAAGAAAAATCGTATCTACAAGAAAAAAAAAATAAGAAAGGAAACACAATGCAAGCAAACATCAATAGAGAGCATGAAAATGTTATGTTGTGGTCCACATCTCACATCCCTCTCCCTGGGTGTAAATGGCTTTCTTCACTGAACAACTGGAACTGGTTTGAAACATTTCTGATGACCACCTCCCACCAATAGTCCTCCCCCCTTTAGAACCCCTCCCTCCCCTTTATGCCTTTCCCCTAATCCTTCTATTAGTTTATCCCTTTCCTTTCTTCCTTTCCCTCTCACCTTCCCACAAGGAGGGTCAGGCCTTTCTTTGAAGCCAAATGTGTCTGATATACTCTCTTAGAGTCCAATCTAATTAGAGTAAAGTTTACACAATACTCATCGCCCTCCCTTCTTTCCCTCAATTATATTAGAACTTCTATGTCTCTTTATGAGATTTAGCCTTATTTTACCTCCTTTATTTTTACTTTATTTTACCTCCTTTCCCCCCCCCTCTTTTTTTTTTACAGTATTATATCCCTTCCACCTCTAATTTCCTTTCCCTTATTATAAAAAAAAAATCAAATTATACCCCCATTCTTTAAGGATACCTATAGTAGAAATATAGTTCTCAAGAGCTCTTTCCTTTTTACCTTTTTATGCTTCTCTTGAGTTCTGTATTTGGAGGTCAAATTTTTTGTTCAGATCTGGTCTTTTCATTAGAAATAGGTGAAATTCTCCTGTATCATTGAATGACCATCTTCTTCCCTGGAAGATGATGCTCATTCTAGCTGGATAACTTATTCTTGGCTGCAATCCAAGTTCTTTTGCCTTTCGGAATATCTGATTCCAGGCCCTTCGATCCTTTAACATGGAAGCTGACAGATCCTGTGTAATTCTAATTACAGTTCCTTGGTATTTGAACTGTTTCTTTCTAGCTGTTTGCAATATCCTTTCCTTGGTGTGATAGTCCTGAAATTTGGCCACGATATTCCTTGGGGTTTTAATTTTGGGATTTCTTTCAGGAGGTGATTGGTGAATTCCTTCAGTGCCAATTTTGCCTTCTAATTCTAAAACATCAGGGAAATTCTCTTTCGTGATTTCCTGGAAGATAGCATC
Organism: Myrmecobius fasciatus; assembly: GCA_023553655.1. Classification (NCBI taxonomy): domain Eukaryota; kingdom Metazoa; phylum Chordata; class Mammalia; order Dasyuromorphia; family Myrmecobiidae; genus Myrmecobius; species Myrmecobius fasciatus. Next base: position 83,889 of record JAJPUD010001242.1, read on the forward strand.
AAGGTTCTTTTTTTCATCGTGGCTTTCAGGGAGTCCAATAATCCTTAGATTGTCTCTCCTGGATCTGTTTTCCAAGTCAGTTGTTTTTCCTAGGAGATATTTCATATTTTCTTCTATTTTTTCATTTTTTTGTTTTTGTTTGACCGATTCTTGAAGTCTTATTGAGTCATTTACTTCTATTTGTTCAATTTTAATTTTTAAAGTATTATTTCCTTCAGTTATCTTTTTTAGCTCCTTTTGTAGCTGGCCAATTGAATTTCTTGATTCAATGCATTCTTTTTCCATTTTGCCAATTTTATTTTTCAGTGAATTGTTGTTTTTTTTCAATTCACCAGCCCTGTTTTCCAGTTTTTGACATCTCTGTTGCACTGATCTCAATTTATTTCCCCATTCTTCTTCTAGCTCTCTTTTGAGATTCTTTATGCAATCTTCCAGGTAAGCCTTCTGAAAAGGGGTCCAGCTCATATTCGCCTTTGTGACTTTCTCTGGGATTGTTTTCAGAATCTCAGGATCTGGGGACTGCCCTGCTTTCTCTCCGTAGAAGCTGTCTATGGTGAGAGCTCTCTTCTGCTTCTTACTCATGCTTTTGAGTTGAGGTATCAGTCACCAGCAGGGGATTCTGCCGCAGTTTCAATTTGCCCTGGAGCAGTTTGCCAAGTTGACTTCTGGTCTGAGGCTGGTCGGGCTAGATCTGCACTAGGACCACGTTTTCAGCTGCTCTCAATCCACCCCAAAGGCAGATCTGCCAAAGCACCTGCCCGCAAGCAGAGCAAAGTGGCCCAGGCGTCTCCCAGGGGCTTCCTGGGTGCCTAAAATCCGCCTCTGTCGCAGCCCAACTTCTGCCCCGGGCACACTGGCGTCTGATCATGGCCAGAGGCCGATTCCCCTGAGACTAACCTCCGGAGTTTTTTCAAAGTAGATTGTTGATAGAAGTACGTTGTAGTCCAAGTGTTTGGTGAAGCCCTCACCAGAACCAGTTCGGTGAGGCTCAATTTGTCTGGGTTTGAGGGAAGGTCTCAGGAGCTCACAGAGAATGCTGTCTGCAGTTTCCATTTTCGAAACATTTCATTGTTGAAGAGAGCCATGTCCAAAATGGACTTATTTGTACAAAAATATTTATAGTAGCTCTTTTAGTAATGGCTAAGAATTGGAAATCAAAGGGATACCCATCAGTTGGGGAATGGCTAAACAAGCTGTGGTATATAATTATAATGGAATATTGTTTCGCTATAAGAAATGACAAACAAAATGATTTCCGAAAAACCTGGTAAAATTGACAAGAGCACCATACATAGTAACAGTAATGTTGTTCCATGGAGTAATGACAGTCATTCTCAGCAATACAATGATCCAAGACAATCCCAAAGAATTAAAGACGAAGCAAACAATGCACTTCCAGAGCAAGAACTGATATTGATTTAATACAGATTGAAGCATGTTATTTTTCACTTTCTTTCTTTTTTTATTTTATTCGAGTCTTGTACAAAATGATTAATATGGGAATGCTTTACAAGTTGAACATGTATACCCTATATCTTATTGTTTACTGTCTCAAGGAGGGAGGAGATGAGGGAGAAGGAAAGAATAGAATTTAGAACCCAAAACTTTAAATTAAAATGTTTGAAAATTGGAAAGACATTTTGAAAAATTTAAGAGTTTATTTTGCTTTCCTATGCCACCACTGTAATTAAGTTTTTGATTAAAGAATTAATAAACTATGTTTTCTATTGCTTGAACGCTTAGAGTTGAGTAGGATGATTGCCTAGGAGGGAATAGAAAGATTTGACATTGCTAAATTTGCCAGAGGATAATTTTTCACTGATGGCCTGAAGCTAAAAAAAAGAGGAATTCATTCATCAATCTGTTTGTTCCTTCCCTCGTTCATTCATTTATTAATTTATTTTCTTGTTTGTATGTTTGGTTTTTTGCAACTTCCTAGTAGAGAAAGAATATGCCTAATGAGGACCCCGATTAAATGGGTTAGAGCAGGTGACTAGGTAGTTAATTGACTGGGTTGGCATCAGGTATCAGCTATTATTGCAGGATGGCTAGAAGTAAAAAATCATTCATCCAGTGGGAAAGGACTGAGAGCTGAGCTAGAGACTCTAAGAGAGGGAGCTAGCTCACAAGATATGGGAGAAGTGAGGTAAGAGGGTAAGAGTGACTGAGAGTCCTGCCTGCCCATCAGCTCAGTGTATGGACATCACTACTGCCTGTCCTTCCTGATCCCAAATAAAGCAGCTACCTTTGTCTCAGACCTCAAAACTTGTTAGTCCTCTTTGAACTTTGTAATTTCTGCTTTTGCCCCCTTTGCTTCCTCTCCAAACAAGCATTTCTTCCTTTCGTCATTTCAGCTCCATGATCTATATACCCAGGTATTGATCTTGGTTTGTTCACACTGTAATTCTATCACTCTCCCTAGGTATTAAACTCTTCAGTTAAAACTTTTCTGGTCTTTTTTTTTAAATTTTACTTTTAATTTATAGAATAAAACAAACATTTCCATAAAATATTACAATAAAAAGATGATTGTACATGAAATTACAAAAGAAGATTCATTTAGAACTATAGAACTCTCAGCCCCTCTTAATCTTGAACTAGATGACCCTAGCCCCACCCAAGGAAAGGACTGAGGCAAAAAGACCCAGGGCTCTTTCCACTGTTACATTCCCTCAAAATAGATAAAATAAGCTACCCACGGGGTCATAATTAGTTTTCTAGCATATAGGGCTAGAACCTAATTCTTCTGACTTACCCATTAAATATTATCCATAAATTAAAATAAAGCATTTCTAATTTTATCATCTTAACAAAATCATAAACTAAAATAATTTATAAAAATATTATTACATATGGCCTTCAGGAACACTCCTATTACATAAAGCAAATTTTTAGCAACAAAGGTCCTAGTAGTACCTACTTTGTAAGATAGTTGTACTTGGCAAGAGTCCCACAGAATGATAGAATATAGAATGTTTATCTAAAAAGCTGAAGGAATGTTTCATGCTCTGTATTTGATGAAGAAAATCATATTTCAAAAAGTTTATTGACTAGATGAAGAAATTGAAACCAGATAGACATATAGGTCCTAGGTCACATAGATGTAGTCTCCAGATACAATGCTTTTACTTAGGATCTTATTATATTACTCTTTCAACATATTACAGACCAAATCTCATTACAAACATATCTCAAAGATATTGTGGGTTTTGTTCCAAACCATTTTAATAAAGTGATTATCACAATAGTCATATAACTTTTTCAGTTTCTCAGTACATATAAAAACCAAGTTTATATTATGCTATAGCCTAATAAGTGTGTAATAATATTATGTCTAAAAAAACCTAAAGTACTTTATTACTAAAAAATACCAATCAGCTACTGAACTATCAGCAAGTTGTGAACCTTTTTCTGATCAGGATTGTGGTGGCTGAAGGTTGGAGTGGCTGTGGCAATTTCTTAAAATAAGACACAATGAAGTTTGCATATCTATTTACTCTTCCTTTCATTTGAACACTTTCAAGTCATTGTAGAATTTTTAATTTTTTTTTTTCTACTGAGGCAATTGGGGTTAAGTGACTTGCTCAGGGTCACACAGCCAGGAAGTGTTAAGTGTCTGAGGTCATATTTGAAGTCAGGGTCCTCCTGACTTCAGGGCTGGTGCTGTATTTACTACACCACCTAGCTGCCCCCTTTTAAATGGGTTTTTAATTCATTATTGTGTCACAGGGAATAAGGAGGTCTCAGGAGAAGGAGTGAGATAGAACAGTGAATAGGCAGGATAGTCAGAATACATATAACATTTACTGATTTCCATTTTATATAGGCATGGCTCATGGTACCTTAAAACAATTACAATAATAACATCAAATAAAATAAAAAAATATGGATTGCAAATCACCCTAACAGATATAATAATAATGAAAAAATTTGAAATATTGTGAGAATTAACAAAATGTGACAGAGATACAACAGGAGCCTATACCATTGGGAAAATGGTATAGATGTTGACACAGACCTTCAATTTGTAAAAAAACACATTATCTATGAAGCACAATAAAATGAGGCATGCCAGTACAAAACAACAACAACAACAACTAAGCAATGAGATATAATAATTTTTAAATATCCATAGCAGGATTTTTTTGTAGTTGTAAAGAACTGAAAACAAAATGAATGCTCACTGATTGGGAAATGGCTCAACAAATTGTTGCAAACAAATGCATTGAAATAATTGTTTTGATGTAAGAAATGAGGAATGTGAGGAATTCAGAGGAACATGAGATCTGTAAGAACTGATGCAATGTAGTAGGGAGAACTAAGAAATCATTTACATAATGTTGATAATAAAGTAAATGAACAATGCAACAAAACTAAATGCTTTATAATTATAATAAACAAACTTATTTGTGGGGAAAAAAATAAAGAAATAGCTTTCCTCCTTTCATTAGAGACATGAGAACCTTGCCTAGGAAGCCATATGGCACAGTAGAAAAGGAAATGGAGAGGGAGGGACTGGATGTGGGTTTGCATTCTGATTTTGCCATTTATTACCTGGGGACTGTGGGCAAGTCTTTTAGTCTCTCTGTACCCTGGTTTTCTAATCTGTAAAATGAGGTAGGACTAGGTAGTTTCTGAGATCTCATTCTAGTTCTAATTATATAACCCTATTAACTAGGGTTATGAAATGTTGCATATATTATCACTGGGGATCGTTGTGTTGATCAATTTTGTTTATTTATTTATTACAAGGAAAGGTTGGGAGAAGTAGCAAAAGAAATCATTGTAGGGTAAAAGCAAAAACATCAAAGAATAGAATTTTTAAAATTTTAAGTAAAACTTAAAATACAAAGAAATAGGTTGCTGGCTGGGATTTTTAAAAATCTTCTGTACAACTTGGTTGTAGTAGTAGCAGACAAGTAGTTCTCCAGTCATGTCCAGGTTTTCTTGGCAAAGATACTAGAGTGAAAACCATTTCCTTCTCTAGCTCATTTTACATATGAGAAAATGGAGGTAAAATAGAGTGAAGAAACTTGCTCAGGCTCACCCAGTTAGCGTGTATCTGAGGCCGGTTGAATCTTCTGGACTTCCAGGTTCAGCACTCTATCCACTGTACCATCTAGCTGTCCCAATAGTAGGAGACAAGTAGTAACTAGCATTTGCATAGGATTTTAAGGTTTGCAAAGCTTTGTAGATGTTATCTCCTTTACTGTCTTTGTTATAACAAAGCTTTCTTTCTATCTGCCTTTTTTTGATCTCTTTGTTTCTCATTCTTTAATTTTTTTCTCTTTAGTGTAATATTTTATTTTTCCCAATTACATGCAAAAACAATTTTAACATTCTTTTTTTTTTCCTTCAAATTTTGAGTTCCTAATGGCCAGTGAAGTTAGCAAAACCAAGAAAAGATTGTACACAGTAACAAGATTATGTGATAGTCAATTGTGATGGACTTGGCTCTTTTCAACCATTAGTTGATTCAAGGCAATTCCAATCTATTTGTGATGGAAAGTGCCAACCGCATCCAGAGAGAGAACTTGGAGACCGAATGTGGATGAAAGCATAGTATTTTCATCTTTTTGTTGTTGTTGTTGTTGTTAATGTTGTTTGTTAGCTTGTTTTCCTCTTTCTTATGTTTTTTTTTTCCCCTTTTGATCTGATTTTTTTTTCTCAGCCTGATGAATATGGAAATACATTTAGAAGAATTGCACATATTTAACCTATATTGGATTGCTTTCTGTCTTGGGTAGAGAGAGGAGAGAGAGAAAAATTTGGAACACAAGGTTTTGCAAAGGTGAATGTTGAAAACTATCTTTGCATGTATTTGGAAAAATAAAATACTATTAAAACAAAATAAAATAAACTTTAAAAAACAACCAAATTTTGAGTTCCAAATTCTCTTCCTCCTATTCCCTCCCTCCCTCTATGAGAAGGCAAACAATTCATCATAGGTGGTACATGTGTAGTCATGCAAAACATTTCCACGTAAGTCATACTGTGAACAAAAACACAAATTTTGCATTCAGGCTCTACCAGTTCTTTCCCTGGAGAGGGACAGCACCTTTCAACATAAGTCCTTCAAATTATTGTTTTGTTGAAAGCAGCCAAGTTATCAAAGTATATCATCATACATTATTACTATTACTGTGTACAATGTTCTCCTGACTCTGCTCATTTCACTTTGCATAAGTTCATGTAAGTTTTTCCAGGTTTTTCTTGTAATTTCTTATAGTGCAACATTATTCAATTACAGTAATATACAATAATTTGTTCAGCCATTCCTCAATTGATGGAATTGCCCTCAGTTTCTAATTCTTCATCATTAAAAAAGCTTCTATTGCTTGGTCAAAAGGTTCACATGATTTTGTAGCTCTTTGGGCATAGTTACAAATTGTTCTCTAAAATGGTTTTGATTCTCATTCTTTTAATAAGAGTAATGCACATTAATTATTTTCCATTAAAAAAAAAACAACAAAACTGGAGCATGTTTTGGGATATAAAGCACCTGATAATCTTGTTTACTAAGATTTATTCTGCATGTTCCAAATGCCACTAGTTTTGGGTAGAATATCAGGGGGAAAATCTATTTCATGAATATTTTAACAGTTTAATGTAGTATTTTGTATCTTTATACACTAAATGAATTAAACAATGTGGTAAAGAGGAAGAAAGATTAGACTTGGAGCCAGATGATCTGGGTTTCAGATCTTACTAAATGTGTATCTTTGGATAAGCCTGTTTAACCTTGATGGGCCCTACCTGAAGGTTGGGGTTAATAAAACTAAAGCCTTATCATGTTGTAGAAGTAGGTAAACAATGCCTTATCATGTTGTAGAAGTAGGTAAATGTGTAGAGCTCAAGCTTTAGCAAGCCTTAATAAGCTGAAAAGTCTTCAAGTATGAGGCTAGGGATGGACTGTGTCTGTAGTTCAAAGATTAACATAGCTAAATTGGAGTTTTTTCCCCCAATAGCTCATGGAATTGTCTACTAGGGTGCTTTACATCAGTAGACATCTTACCTCGTGCAGACAATAGAACCAAAATCATGGATCCTTGAAGTCTTAAGGTTCAGTTCCTGGAAAATTGTCACTACCAAGGAAAATCTGAGAATTCAGCATCTGGCACCCCCATAAGAATAGGTTCCCCATCAAAGCACTCAGGTTCACAAAGCTGAAGATATAAAACAGTTTTATTTATAATAGACTGTAATAGACTAAGAAAGGGCTCCTGTGATTTCATAGAAACCTGGAAAGACTTACATGAACTGATGCTAAATGCATTGAGCAGAACCAAGAGAACATTGTAAATGGAAACAAGAAGATTATGTGATGATCAGTTCTGATGGACGTGACTCTCTTCAACAGTGAGGTGATTCAGACCAGTTCCAATGACCTTGTGATGAAGAGAGCCAGCTACACCCAGAGAGAGGCCTGTGGGGACTGAGTGTGGACCACAATATAGCATTTTCACTTTTGTTGTTGTTGTTTGCTTGTATTTTGCTTTCTTTCTCTTTTTTTTCTTTTTTGATCTGATTTTTCTCTTGCAGCATGATAATTGTGGAGATATGTATAGAAGAATTGCACGTTTAACCAGGGGAACATTATACACAGCAACAAGACTATACAATGAAAAATTCTGACGAACATGGTTCTCTTCAACATTGAGGTGATTCAAATCAGTTCCTATTGTTCAGTGATGAAGATAGTCATGTACATCCAGAGAGAGGTCTGTGGGAATTGAGTGTGGACCACAAAACAGCATTTTAATGCTTTCTGTGAATGTTTGCTTGCATTTTGTTTTCCTTCTTAGGTTGTTTTTTTTCTCTTTCTAGATCTTATTTTTCTTGTGCAGCAAGATAACTATAGATATGTATAGACATATTGGATTTATCATATATTTTAACATATTTAACATGTATTAGACTACCTGCCATCTAGGGGAGGGGGTGGGGAGAAAGAAGGAAAAATTTGAAACAGAAAATTTTGCAAAGGTCAATGTAGAAAAATTAATTATATGTTCTATAAATAAAAAGCTTTAATAAAAACAATTTTAACATTCTTTTTTTTTCTTCAAATTTTGAGTTCCTAATGCCCAGTGAAGTTAGCAAAACCAAGAGAAGATTGTACACAGTAACAAGATTATGTGATGGTCAACTGTGATGGACTTGGCTCTTTTCAACCATGAGGTGATTCAAGGCAATTCCAATCTATTTGTGATGGAAAAAAAAGAATTATACATATTTAACATATATTGGATTACTTGCCATCTAGGGGAGGGGATTGGGGGAACAGAAGGAGAAAAATTTGGAACACAAGGTTTTGCAAGGGTGAATGTTGAAAACTATCTATGCATGTGTTTTGAAAATAAAAAAGCTTTATATAAAAAAAGAGAAAAAATAAAACCAATCATATACACACACAAAAGAAAGGACTCCTATCCCAACTTCTAGAAAGACAAACTATATTTCACATAGAAGTTACCATCTACCTCTCTTTCAACCTTTCCCTTCCCCCAGCGATCTCTACAATCTCTGTGATTTACAACAGAGGTGTCAAAAATGTTGACAACATGTGATTCACAACATTGCTAAGTCAGTCCAGACTAGTTTAAACTACCTTTGGGAAATAATTAACAAAATAAATAAAAACACAATAAAACAGATAATGTTAATGTGTGGTTTTTTAAGTCAACATGCAGCAGGCAGGGATCCTTACATATGGTTGTGTCCCCTGTTTCTATTTGTTTTGACACCACTGATTTATAGTCCAGCCTATTAGGAATCCTAGCAAGGGGGAGGTCAGAGTTTGCTCTTCCATGTTGTCACTGCTTTGGCTCTTTCTGCTGCTCAGGATATGTTGACAATTCTACCGCCACTGTCTTCTATTCCAAGCAAATGTAGCATCTTCTTAATGCAGTCCTTAATTTCCAGTAGAAGATTATAGTTACCTTCAGAATCTGATAGCAGAATGCAATCATGACATTGTTGTATTGAATCTCACAGAGTGACAGATCTTTCACCCTCTGGCATACAGAATTTCTCAAGCTATTTGAAGGCTTTCTGTTTTTGTTTGTTTGTTTTTGTTTTTGCCATTTAGGGAGCATAGTAATATTTGTACTACCTCCCTCTCAGGAGATTTTTAAGAAAACCACCAAGTAAACAAGGGTTGATATGATTAAAAGGCTTGTTATTGCTATGGAATATGTCCATGTACATCTAACTGACTAGTTACATCTCTATGACATCTCTAACTGACTAGTTAGAGAAAAGATAAAAAAGTAAAATAAAAATGAGAAAGATGAGGTGTATAATTAAAGCACACTAACCCATCAAACAAGTTACTAACATCAAAAGGGAGGAAAGAACATTGACATGAATTACAATAATTTCATATTGACATAATGAATATAGACTAACTATTATTAAGAAGAGAGCAAAAAACTGCCTTAGTCAACAAACATTTGATTTACTTGGCAAGGACAGATAAAGCAATTAGGAACAACAGCAGTTGTTCAGCAGTTTAGAGTGACACTTCTTTATGCAATTCTTATGGATAAGGATGGTGGAAGTCTATGAGCAATATGGCCTCAAACAAGAAGAAGCAGCTGTGGAAGGACAAAAGAAATGTAAAGAAAGCTTGGTGAAGGACATAGCAAAGCGGCAGTCATTCCAAGACAATTTAAGAATGAAGCTGGGAGACACCAAAGAGATGAAAGATTGAAAATAATTGTAAAAGTTTTTACAACTTTTTTTTTCACCATCAAGGACAATTGAAACCATTAAATTTAGTGTATAACATTACAATCCCAAATATATTTTTTGAAGAAGCGAAATTGACATAAAAAAAACAAATAAAAAAGGAGCTTGCTACACCATGATGAATAGTGTGATCTTTCTTAGAGAGTACACAATTTTGAATGCACTGAGGAAATAATTCTGAAGGTATCTAAAAAAGTGGAAGATAGTAAAATATGGAAAATATTATGCCTTAAAAATTAAGGTAACTGAAGGAACTCTCAACCCAAATTCCTACTTTCTGATTTAGACAGCATTTTAAAAACAATAATTAATAATGCATTAAAGGCATACTTGATGATGATATTAAAAGGAAGCAACCCTTTATCATCACACTTTTAAATGAAAGATGTTGAAAATAATAGATTTCACTGTGCTTTTTGTTTGTGAATTTTTTAAAAAAGCATTTGATTCAAAATAGACCATCACCTAAAGGCACTTCTTCAATAAGATGTCTCCCATGCATGTATTAACTTTAATGAAGATTCCTTGAAAGATATAACAAGAGACATTGTATATATATCAAGTGATTTTGATATTAAACAAGAAACATATGCTTGCTACTGCCGTAGAGGAAATGCCTGGCAAGGTCCAAAGTGAAGAGAGATTTCCTATAAGTAGTGAGGTCATTCACATATTCTGGCTCGCTGATGACATTATTGCTGAGTCCTGGGATCCAAAAAATTGCATTATTCTCTACTCTTTATATTTCCCCACTCCATATAGCCAATCAGCTGCCAAATTTCTGCTTCCACAATGGTTCTTGCATCTCTCCCCTTCTCATATCTCTCATATGGCCTCCATCCTAGTTCAGATTCTCATTTTCTCTACACTGTAGCAATAGTCTGAAAACTGGCTTCCTAATCTTTCCTCACTTTACTCTAACCCTCACACAACTGTTACAATGATTTCCCTAAAGTTGAGATCTTATCGTGTCACTCCCCAGCATAATGACTATTGCTTCCTCTGTTGAGCTTTCAATGCATTTCATACCATGGTCATAATCTATTTTACCAGTTTAATATATTGCTCGTCTTTCCATACTCAATAGTCCAACCAAACTGATCTTCCTGTTCTTCAAACATAACCTTTCATCTCTTGGCACTGTACTTTTGTGCTGGTTGTCTCCCATGCCTAGAATGTACTCTCTTCTTACTTCTTTCTCCTAGAATCCCCTATATTCTTTAAAACTCAGCTCAGACTCCACTTTCTACATGATTTCCAACTGCTAGTTCTCATTATCTTATATTTATTTTGCATAGTTTGTGTATATTCTTATAAATGTACATATTGTTTACCTTGATAGAATGCAAGATTTTTAAGAGCCGGAACTGTCTTATTTTTGCCTCTTTATCCCTAGAGCCTAGCTCAGTGCTTGGACATAGTAGGCACTTAAATATTTTCAATTGGTTGATTAGAAAACTGTAGTGTCATGACCAAAGGGCTATAAAATTATGTATGTCCTTTGATTCAGCAGTGTCACTATTAAGTCTGTATCCCAAAGAATCATCATAAAAGAGAGAAATGTCCTACATGTGCAAAAATGTTTGTAGCTGCTCTTTTTGTGGTGATAAGGAATTGGAAAGCCCATCAATTGGGGAATAAGTTATGGTATATGAATGTAATGGAATATTATTGTTCTATAAGAAATGATGAGCAGACTGATTTCAGAAAAGCCTGAAAAACTTACATGAACTGATGCTGACTGAAGTTAGCAGAACAAGGAGAACCCAGTACACAGTAATATCAAGATTATAGATGATCAACCATGATAAACTTAGCTTTTCTCAGCAAAACAGTGATCTAAAAAGTGGAATGCAAGATATGGCAAATAGAGAAAGATCTATGAAGAGTGAATGTGAATTGAAGCATACTATATTCATCTTTTTTGTTTGTTTTTTCTTTCTTATGATTGTTCCCCTTTGTTCTGATTTTTGTTTCACATCATGACTAATATGGAAAGGTGTTTAAAATGATCATACATCTATAACCTGTGTCAGATTTCTTTATGTCTTGGGGAGTGAGGAGGTAAGGGAAAAAGGGAGAAAACAATTTAGAACTCCAAATGTGACAAAAATGAATATTGAAAACTATATGTAATTGGAAAAAATAAAATACTACTAAGTGAAAAAAATTAAAAAGAGATTGAATTCTCCATTGTCAGAAAAAAATAAATATGCTAATGGAAACAAAGGAAAAAAAAGGAAAGTTTCAGTACCTCTTAAATAAGATTTATTACTGTTTAAAAGAATTTGATTTCATTATGAGGGAAAAATCAAGTGGGCAAAGAATATTTATTACCCAGACTAGAATATTCAGTTGGATAGACAACCTAGAAAATTCATTTGTCAGCATGTGGCTCATGAATAGATGCTGCAAATGGATATTGAACTGAGCTCAGAACTGAATAGACTGAGGAGAGAAGGCTAGATTGCCTTTGGAAAAATATTTAGTGCTTCTAATGCCTACCAAGCTTCTCTATGAAACAAAAACACATTAAAAAAAACAACTAGTGATCGTTTGGCGATATTCTATGATTGTAAATGATGAAATCTGGACATCTCCAAAGAACTGAGATTAAAGATCTCCCAAAGAACAATGGAAAGAAGACATGGTGGATGAGAGGGCTGCAATACATTACAAACAAGGAATTATTCTGGAGAAGTCCAAGTGTAGGCTGTCTAAATTATAGGGGTTCTTTTTCTAACTCTCATTCCTGGAGAAGTTGAGCCCCCAGAACAAGGCTAGTTCTTCCCCTCAAGAGTCTAGGATATCTCAGAGTTTATGTGGTTTCTTTAATGCTATTGGCTCAAGCTTGATTCTTGTGTAATCCTCCCTATATCAATCATAAGTAATTAGTCTCATAATTTCATTTAATCAATTAATATCAGTTAGCTTTTACAAAGCTATATTCTAAAAAACTATATCCAGAACAAAAATATAAACCGCTTACTTCTCCCTTTTCCCCAATCAGGGACATACTTTTCTCTATGCTTCTTCAGATGCTGCTGGACACAAACTAAAGTGTTTGTTAAAAATTATTCACTCTTCCACTATGTCCACTTGTGAACAGCGGTAGCATAGCTTCTGCCTGGAAGCTAACATTTATGTGGCTCTTACAATTATAGGTACTGTGATAAATACTTTATAATTATTATCTCATTTGATCCTCATAACAACCCTGGGAGGTTGGTGCTGTTATTATCCCCATTCTACAGATAAGGAAACAGAGGCAATCAGGGATTTTAATGACTTGCCACATAGCTAGTAAGTGTCACAGGTTGGTTTTGAACTCAGGTGAGCTCAAGTCTTCCTGATTCCAGGCCCAGCTCTCTATTCACAGGAACACCTTTTATTTGAGAAGGAGATCTGATCTATAGAAAAGCTAGCCAAGGAAGAAAATAAAGGAGGGACCAGAGAAGAGTTGGGTTGGGAAAGAAAACCAGATGATAATACAAAGCATATTAAAAAATCCATTTACCTCTTCCTTTTCCCCAATCAGGGACATAATTTCCTCTATGCTTCTTCAGATGCATAGGAGGGAGGAAACTAGGATATCTTCAGGATTGCTGATCAGAAATTATAGCTCCTCCTAGTAACCAATTCAGAAGACCTTCCTTTTGGTCCCTGGATTTTTTCCTTTCACCCTAAAACTGATTAAGGGATCCATGTCTTTGCTCTCTGGCTCTAAATTGCTATTGTTATTGCTTTGGTTCAATCTTTTTTTTTTTTGTCTCATCTGACTCTTTACCATTTCCTTCTTCAGCTCATTTTACAGATGAAGAAATTGAAGCAAACAGAGTTAATAACTTGTCCAGTGTGACATAGTAAGTGTCTGAGTTAAGACTGGAATTCAGGTCTTCCTGACTCCAGGCCCAGTGCTCTCTATTCACCTACCCTTCCATTTGCTTCTTTCCAAATCTCATTAATCACTGCAACCAACCTCTAGGTACCAGACTATCTGACATGCTCACACTGAGCCTGCCTGATTCAGAGATCAGCCCCAGAAGCAGACTTGGTACTGGGGCTGCCTCTGTCATGTTATTTGATGGTTAGTGAGACTAGGGAGAAATATCTTAGGAAAAGAGTAATGTATTCAGGAAGATGACAGGGGTACTCAGATACTTTGATATATCTGTGGTCTTACTAATGTGCCTACAACCCACCCAGGCCTGAAATCCTGAGAGATTTTCCCTTGGGTCTTCCTATAAGTTTGCCACAAACTCACCTGGAGGTCTCCCCATCCTCTTGACATGATGAAAATACAAATGCAAAGTGGGGAGTTTGTGTCCCACCCATATTAATTTTCCCTTATGGGCTTCTGTAATGACCTTCTTTACTCTGACTCTATTCATTTTTCTTGTTTTTCTGGTGTTTTTACTTATAATGAGTGTCAAGATTCATTTGAACCCATCCTACCTGGATTTACATTCACTTATTGGTATTGATAAGGACATCTCATTTAGAGTACCAAGGAGCTAAATGAATGTTTTAAACTTAATGGAAGAGAGAGCTGATTTCAGAGCCAGGAAGTTCTGGGCTCAAGTCCCACCTGCATTATGACTAGTTCTATGATTCTGGATTAAAAAAAAAATTAGCCTATTGGCACCTCAGTTTCCTTATCTGTAAAATGAAAGAGTTTGAACTCAAAGACCTCTAATGTTTTTTCTGCTCTGAATCTAAAATGAAAACTGTCCCAAAACTATGATTATTGCCATCTTCTGCTATTTGCCATTGTAGAATTGGTAAGGGAACAAAGGCCATTGTATTTTTCTTTGTTTGGGGGTTGCCATGGCCAAAGAATTTATCACTGTGACCACTGTATCATGTTGATTCATGCTTAGCAAGGCTGACCTTGAAGAGAAGATTCAATCTGTGCGCTGGACCACACTGAAAGACAACAGTTTGAATCTTCTCTTCAAAGGTTATAGTAGATATATCTATCAGTAGATATATCTTAAGAAAAACCATTGTAGATGGATAGCGAACTAAGCCTGGAACTAGAAAGAAGAAAGAGAATAGACTTTATTGAATTTGGGAATTCATGCAGCATTCTACTAGCTACAAACATTTCCCTGGGAAAAAAAACCCATCTTTCTAATTTTGATATGCTTCCAGTGATATTCTTATGACTTTGAAGCACAGTCTCCCAGGAATCAGCATTGTATGTCACCCTCAAAGGGAAATAGACAGATGCAAGGGGTATGTGAAAAGGCTACAGAATATTACAAATGGGGGCATTTAGGTGGTACAGTGCATGGACCCTGGTGTCAGGAGGACCTGAGTTCAAATCCAACCCCCTCTACTTATTAACTGTGTGACCCTGGTCAATGCACTCAACCCCAATTAGATAAGGGGAAAAATACAATCTTACCAATGATGAATTATATGTACAAGGCAGTATAAAAGATCCCGTCTGAAAAATGTGTGAACTGAAAAGTTGCCAGTCAAAGCAAGGAGAACAGATGGGCAGATCTCATGGTGATTGGTACCCAGGCAATAAGGAAGAAGTATGAGACTTGTATTGATTAAGTCTAGTAATAGCAATGTGTGGAAGGTGCAAATAGGCAAATTTAGGCTTGAAATAAAGAAAACGATTTGAACAATTAGAGTGCTGCCTTGGAACATAGTGGATAGCAGCAGGTTCCCCTGCAATTTGTCTAATATGTTTTAGGGGAGATTCTTATTTAGGTGTGCTTTGGAATAGATAGCTTCCAAGTCTTTGAAATTGTGATTCTTTTTTTTTATTTTTTATTTTAAATTTTTAAAAATTTTATTTTATTTGCAAAATGTATGTATGGGTAATTTTTCAACATTAACCCTTACATAGCTTTCTGTTACAGATTTTTCCCCCCAACTCCCCACCCCTCCCCTAGATGGCAGGATATTCACTACGTGTTAATTATGTTAAAATATATGGCAAATCGAATATATGTATACATATTTCCAAACCTATCATTGTTGTGCAAGAAACATTGTATCTACACAGAGGACATATCAGATAAAGGAAACACAATGCAAGCAAACATCAATCAAAAGTATGAGAATGTTATGTTGTGGTCCGCATTTCACATCCCTCTCTCTGGGTGTATATGGCTTTCTTCACTGAACAATTGGAAGTGGTTTGAAACATGAAATTGTGATTCTTTAGAAATTAGTTTCCATTTAAGAAAGTAGAGAAAGGGTCCTTTAGGACATAGAACATTGCAGGGAGTGGGGTTCTAGAGTATCTGGTCTTCATCAAAGGAAGGAGAGATTCTATTGATCTACCTTAGTAATTAAAGACTTCTGGGCAGCCAGGATGGTGGTGGGGGTGGTTGTGATTCTAGGCATCATGAGGACTAAGTACATTGCGGGGAGGTGCTTAAAGATGCTAGATTTGGAGTTTGGGTTTATTTATTTATTTTTTTTTTTTGTGGCAGGGTTACATGAATTGCCTAGGGTCATACAGTTAGTAAGTGCTGAAGTAAAATTTGAACCTAGTTTCTCCTCACTCAGGACCTGGTGCTCTATCCATTGCACCATAAGATACTAGATTTTGATAACTTCAATTTTTTTAGGGTCAGCTCTCCTTAAAAGCAAGCAAAACTTTCACTAATACCCCTATCCAGGTTTCCTGAAAAACAGTTTTTGGATGCTGAGAACTTGTACAGAGATAAGATTTTTGATTGCCTAAGAAATGCTCTGAGCCTCTGTGAAAAGAGGAACATATCTAAAAAAAAGGAAAGAGGTATAGAAAGAGAGAGGGAGAAAAAGGGAAAGAGGAAGAGACAGAAAGAGAGAGAGAAACAGAAAGAGTCAGAGACAGACAGAGAGACAAAGTGTGAACTTTTGAATTGCTAAATTATCTTCCTAAAGCATAAGTCTGACATGTTACCCACCCACCCCCATTCAGTAAAATACAATGGCTTCCTATCCCCTTCACGATCAAACATAAAATTCTCTATCTGCCCTTCAAAATCCATCAGTACCTGCTTCCCCCTGCCATTTTTGGTCTTCTTATACCTTCCTCCCTTTCACCTAATCTTCAATCCAGTGATATTGGTATCTGTGATGTTCTTTGCACTCCTCCAACTCTGGACATTTTTATTGGCTGTACCCACATGTCAGGAATTCTTTCCTACCTCATCTCTGTTTCCTAGTTTCCCTGGCAGCCTTCAAGCCCCAGCTAAAATCCCACCTACAAGTAGCTTTCTTCATCCTCATTAATTCTAATTTTTTCCTCTGTTGATCATCTCTAATTTGCCCTGCCACTTCTCTGAAGGCAGGGACTGTTTTCTGCTTTTTTTTGTACCCCTAGTGCTTAGCACTGTGCCTAGCACACAGTAGGCACTTAATAAATGTTTACTGATTAAATCCAGAACCTACGAAAAAGAGCAACATATTTCTAGATTGTAAATGTCTGATATGCAGTAGATATAATTGTAGCCCAATACCCTACTTAGAAATAGAAGAGCAGAAAAAAGTGAGTGAGCAACCAGCTATATATAGCCTTCCTTTTGTTGCTCCCAAAAGTAGAAATCAGCCTTATCAGAGAAGAGTGGGCCAGGTCATTGATCAGACATCCAACTATCTATGCCTCCAGTGTCTTTCCAAGCTTCTGTGACTGGGTTAAATTCCATTCCACTTCTAGGATAGAATCACAAGACAAACTAGGCAATAACTATAGCAATTTAGTCTTTGATAAACCCAAAGACCCCAGCTTCTGGGATAAGTACTCACTATGTGACAAAAACTGCTGGGAAAATTGGAAACTAGTGTGGAAGAAATTAGGGCTTGACCCACATCTAACACCACATACCAAGATAAGATCTAAATGGGTTCATGATCTGGATATAAAGAGTGATATTATAAGTAAGTTAGAGGAACGTAATATAGTTTACCTCTCAGACCTGTGGAGATGGAATAAATTTATGTCCAAAGAAGAACTGCAACTCTTAATTGAAAACCAGATAGATAACTTTGACTGTATTAAGTTAAAAAGTTTTTGTACAAACAAAACTAATGCAGTCAAGATTAGGAGGGAAGCAATAAATTGGGAAATCATCTTTACATTTAAGGGTTCTGATAAAGGTCTCATCTCTAAAATATA
>JAJPUD010001242.1:101869-196124 GCA_023553655.1 Myrmecobius fasciatus
AAAAAAAAAAAAAAAAAAAAAAAAAGAAAAATTCAAGACATTCTCCAATCGATAAATGGTCAAAGGATATGAACAGACAATTTTAAGAGGATGAAATTAAAACTATTTGTAGTCTTATGAAAAGGTGCTCCAAATCACTATTGATCAGAGAAATGCAAATCAAGACAACCATGAGGTACCACTACACACCTGTCAGATTGGCTAAAATGACAGGAAAAGTTAATGATGAATGTTGGAGGGGTTGTGGGAGGGCTGGGACACTGATGCCCTGTTGGTGGAGCTGTGAATGGATCCAGCCATTCTGAAGAGCAATTTGGAGCTATGCTCAAAAAGTTATCAAATTGTGCATACCCTTTGACCCAGCAGTGTTTCTATTGGGCTTATATCCCAAAGAAATCATAAAGGAAGGAAAGGGCCCCACATGTGCAAGAATGTTTGTGGCAGCCCTTTTTGTAGTAGCTAGAAACTGGAAACTGAATGGAAGCCCATCAGTTGGAGAGTGGCTGAATAAATTATGGTATATGAATGTTATGGAATATTATTGTTCTGTAAGAAACGACCAGCAGGACGATTTCAGAGAGGACTGGAGAGACTTGCATGAAGTGATGCTGAATGAAATGAGCAGAACCAGGAGATCATTATACACGGCAACAACAATACTATATGATGGTCAATTCTGATGGACATCGTTCTCTTCAACAATGAAATGTTTCAAACCACTTCCAATTGTTCCCTGAAGGAAGCCGTATACACCCAGAGAGAGGGATGTGAAATGTGGACCACAACATAACATTCTCATACTCTTGATTGATGTTTGCTTACATTGTGTTTCCTTTATCTGGTATGTCTTTTGCGTAGATACGATTTTTCTTGCACAACAATGATAAGTGAGGAAATATGTATACATATATTCGATTTGTCAAGTATTTTAACATAATTAACATGAAGTGGATATCCTGCCATCTTGGGGAGGAGTGGGGAGTTGGGGGGAAAATTTGTAACAGAAAACTATGTAAGGGTTAATGTTGAAGAATTACCCATATGTTTTGCAAATAAAATAAAATAAAATAAAAAAAAGAAAAAAAATTCCATTCTACTTCTAAGATTGAGCTAGTAAGAAACAATCAGGGAATCAAAAGTTCACACTTTGTCTTTGTCTCTGTGTCTGTCAGTTATTTTTTGATTTAGGATTATTGGCTTGGAGACATTAAACATTCCTGATGGATTTTGTTCATTGAGGTGTGTTGTGAAACTGAGTTTGGGGTATATATGGCATCATGTGAGTAATCTGTTGAAAATGTTCATTGACTTGTTTTATGAGTAAATCATGTCAGGTAGGAAGAAATTGCATGGTTGCTTAAGAGGTTAATTGCTGGGCATGCTTTGGGAGCAAAGAAGGGGCTTTTTTTTTTTTAAGACAGGCTATAAGGGCAAAGCCATCCCAATCCATTCCAGCCATTTGGAGCTTTAGAGAAATATTCACAAAATAATCGCCATAATAGAAGTTTTATATAGTTCACTTATGTGGTTCTTTAAAGTTTGAAAAGGACTTTACAAATAACATCTCATTTCATCTTCAGAACAATTCTGAGAGGTAAATACTATTATTATCCACGTTTGACAGATGAGGGAACTGAAGCAGAAGTGATTTGTCACAGAATTAGCAAATATCTGAGACTAAATTTAAACTCAAATCTTCACGACTTCAGGTCAAGTGTTCCCTACACTATGCTACCTAGAATCATTGGTAGCATATGAGTTGTTGAGAGAAGCAGAATGGATATAGCTTACAGAACTAGAGAGGTCCTTAAAACTTCCAGCATGAAGATCTTCAAGCTATGGTAGGAAGAAGGAAGTTCATGAAGAATCTGAAAAGAATCATTTAAAGAAATGCAAATTAAAAAACTCTGAAGATATTACCTTATACTTATAGGTAAGCCAATATGATGGAAAAACAAAATGACAAATATTGGAGGGGATGTGGAAAAATAGGGACATTAATGCACTATTGGTGGATTTGTGAACTGATCCAACCATTCTAGAAAGCAATTTGGAACTGTGTACCCTTTGACCCATCAATATTAGGTCTATATTCCAAAGAGTTCAAAGAAAAAGGGAAAGTGCTCATATGTACAAACATATTTAGAGCAGCACTTTTTATGGAAGCAAAGAATTGAAATTTGAGGAGATGCCCTCAAGTTGGGGATTAGCTGAACAAGTTGTCATAAATGATTGTGATAGAATTCTATTATGCTATAAGAAAAGATGAATAAGATGCTTTCAGAAAATCCTTGAAAGACTTACATGAACTAATGAAAGTGAAATGAGTAGAACCAAGAGCACATTATGTGATAGCAATATTGTAGGTTGATCAACTGTGAATAATTTAGAGCTATTCTCACTAATACAATCATCCCAAACAATTCTGGAGGATTTATGCTGAAAAATGATATTTGCCTCCAGCGAAAGAATTGATAGAGTTTGAATCCACAGTGAAGCATGCTTTTAAAACCTTATTATTTTGGGGTTTTTTTGGTCTGTTTTCTTATGCCATATGGCTAATATGAAAATGTTTTGTGTGACTGCACATGTATAATTTATCTCAAATTGCTTGCCTTTTCAAAAAGGGGTATAGCAAAGGGAGGGTGGAAGAGAATTTGGAACTCAGAATTTTAAAAAAGAATATTAAAAAATTTTTGTTTACATGTAATTGAATTAAAAAAAAAAGAATCTGTAGAGAGGCCCTTGAACATGGTACACAAGAAACTTTCCATTACTCCTTCTGATATGAATCCTGAAATCAGCTTATTCTCTTTCCTTTTTAAGAAATGCTAAAGTGCTCATCCTGGGAATTTATTACCCAGACTAACTTATTACCATAGTAAAGGCTACCACGATGTGCCCAGACTACTTTGCTTAGTGTCTTGAAGATGATAGAAACCTCGGCTTTCTCAGACTATCTCATCTCAGACTATCTTTGTTAGTATCTTCAAGGCAGTCTTCACATCTCAATATACATCAAAGTTCCCTCTTTTATTTCTCCTCCTCCCTTGAGAAACTCCCCTAATTATATTTCCCCTATAAAAGATATACTTATGATGAAGATCTTTGCTAAGACCTTTTCAGGACTAAGGCTGCTATGAGATACTCTCTCCCTCCTCATAGTGTCTTCCCTTTAATGGTGTCTTTCTCCTAATTATAGCTGAGTCTGTTAGTTTTCTATACTCCTGTGAGGATTTAGCCTGCCAGTCAAAGGTAAATTCACAGCTCATGGCATATTCCCTTTCTCTTGGTTAATTGTGAGTTCTGCTAGGTAACTTGTCTTTTCCATTGTTAATTGTTAAAAAAACCTTTTCTTGCTAACTAGATGCTCTACCAAATCTATTTTATATTTACCACTCCCAGTGCCCTCTTTGTGTTGTTTATAACTTCTCCTAAATAAATGTATCTTTTGGCTAAGGAGAAAGCCCTTATGAGTTCTTCAATTTTTTTTTTTTTTTTTTTTTTTTTTACTGAGCCCCAGCATCCAATCTCATCACTTCTATTTGAAATGTGGTGTGCCTGCCTAGGATGAAATCAGGCCCTGTCACATCCACAAAAAACCCAAGAGGGCCACAAGTCCCTCTTGACTGGTTTCCTAACATTAAAGGTATGGAAAAGTCAAGGAAGCCCAAGAGAAGACCCCGCCATACAAACATGAGACTTGGAAGTTTCCGAGGAAGGGCAGAAAATATTAGAGAGAAGAGTATATTTAGATAGGAAGATGGATTGTACTCAGAGAAAGGCAGCTTATATAGCATGAGAGATTTAATAAAAAATAAACAAACAAAAAAACTTGGAATTTTTTGTCACAGGTGCACATGGTATAATGTTTGTTGAATTAATGGATGCCAAAAAGGAGATGGAATGAAGAGAATTATCTTAATCTCTGAGAAATTAATCTTTTAATTGTAAACCTAAAACAATATTATCCTTTTCTATCCCCATTGAACTCCATAGGTAATCTTTTCTCTTAGAAGAGTTGCTGTAAAAAGATTTTTGTTGAATTTATGTAACTTGGGGATTAAGGTTAGGCATTTGCACAATAATTATTGATGCTTCTTGTCTGTGAGAGAGGCCAAATTAGCAAGAGCTTGGCAAGGAGATCTGCTTCAAGATTTGAGAAAGAAGATGGAGGTTCCTAAAGGAGAGAAAGACTTGGGAAGAAGTTGACTTATAGAGGAGTTTGCACCTTGGGGAGGTCCCTGTTTCCAGACTGCCACACCAGAAACCTTGAAAATTACTCCTTGGGTAAGATCAGGGACTCTCTCTCTGAAGAGAACCTGGAATTGAGTAGCTGGAAGCCAGAAGTAGCTTTCCTTTCCTAAGCTCTTACATCCTGCCCAAGGGCCCAGTCCCACCCTAAGCATCTGGGACTGCTGATTGCTCTTGGGCAGCATGCTCCATAGGGTATGCTTGTCCTTGTCCTTTCCTGTCATGCTGTGCTGATCCAGGCTGGAACAATGACAGCAATTTTTTTCCTCTTACATTTCTTTTTCTTTTCTTTTTTTCTTTTCTCTCCTTTCCTTTCCTTTATTTCTTTTTCTTTTCTTTCTTTCTTTCTTTCTTTTTTTTTTTTTTGCTGAGGCAATTGCGGTTAAGTGACTTGCCCAGGGTCACACAGCTAGGAAGTGTTAAGTGTCTGAGACTAGATTTGAACTCAGGTCCTCTTGACTTCAGGCTTGATGCTCCATTCACTGCACCAACTAGCCTCCCCTCCTCTTGTATTTCTGGATCAGGATTTGGTGAGGTGCATTTTCTAGATCTGTCTGGAGAAGTTGAAGGCATATTTCTTCCTGCTGCTCTATTATCTTGGCTCTGATGAGGTCCTGAATGGGGGATGTGATGGGCAGAGAGAAACTGAAGAATTGATAAGAATGATTCTCTGGAGCAGGTAGGAAAAAGGGTCTGATAATCGAGACCAGTTTAGTTCTGTGGTCTCACCCACTGGATGTAATGCAGTCAGAAATCCAAATTATGTCAAGTTCCTGGGGATAAATTTTCTCCAAAAGACAGTTTATAGCCTATATCCTAGTTCCTGCCCTCCTTTGGGTCCATCCACCATGGCACTCTGCCTTGTAGTGTCCTTCTCCTTTACCCATGCCACGTGGTAGCTCCCCCAACTCCACCATGCTTCCCAACCCCCTTCTCCTCCTTACAGCTAACCAACTCTTTTAGGGTGCCAAGTCCCTTTTCAGGAATTAGCCTGACAGCCCAACCTAATGGGGTGCTCCCTTTCTACTGAGGAACTTGTCTTTCACATGCTCTCCCACTCTATTTCTTATTTACCATTCTCAGTGTCTATTGTACCCCTTCATTTTGTCTATTCCCCTAAATAAATCTATGTTTTTTTTGCCAAAGAGAATGGCCATTGTGAATTCTTCACTTCACCGAACCCCAACTTTTGGTGCCCACCATTGTCTAGTGCCAGTTTTTTGAAATCACTTCCAGAGATATTAGAGCATTTTGTAAAAAGTTAATACTAGCCATTTCCTCACACCCTAAGCCAGTTGATCCTCCTCTGGAGGATCTGTTCCTCATTCAAACAAGCAGTGTAATCCTTGAGTATAAACCAAGAATAATCATTCTCTTCACCAGAGAGGACAGTCTTATGCAAATATCTAGGTTTGAACCATAAAATAAATTTATAGCTATTTAATGGAAATCTTTAGCATTATTTAACCTGTGGTATGAAGGAATGGGAACTAGATGGTTTTGTGGTCCCCTTCCCAGCTGTGAATCCTTGGCATCTGCAACCTCTATGTAATTTATGTTGGTTCTAGAGTAAACAAGCTGGGACCTTTACAAAATCAGGCTGTTGAGGTATTTATCCAGAAATAATGAGTGCTTATTGAATTGAAACAATTTGAGGAAATGAAGTGAAAATGACTGAAACAAAGTAGCACACTCCCAGCCCCTACAAAGAACTGACTTGTTCCACAGAGACCAAAGGGAGTGGCTACTTCAGGACAGTTCTTACAAGCCTAGTTTTAGAAAGTTTCTCAGTCTAACACAGGGCTGAATAAGGTTAGTTCACATTTATAGAGTTTGGAGTTTAAATTCAGCCTCAAGTATTTACTAATTCTGTGACCCTAGGCAAGTCATTTAAGCTCTCTCTGCCTGCCTTAGTTTCCTCATCTGTCAAATAGGGATAATAATATAACTTTCCAGGGGTGTTCTGTAGATAAAATGAAATGATATATTATTTGTAAAACACTTTGCACACATCTGTGTACATGTGTGCATACATGCACAATCTAAAAATTCTTTGAAGCTATTATATTGTGAATACTTATTTAAATCTCCAAATGATTCAAGGTTTATAGAGTGCTTTACTTAGTATTTTCTTATGTGATCCTTACAACCACCCCGTGAGGCAGGGTGATATTATTGTCCTCATCTTGGAGATAAGTAAAGCGAAACACCTAGAGATGAGAGGAACTTCTCAGGTAGGATCTGAACCGGCTGGCTCCCCCCAAGTGAAGGTCTCCTGGAGTTTTTCTGACTCTACCTCAAACACATTATCTTCTGGGACATACAGGAATCCCCTCTATAAGATCTCTGGGGAATGGTTCAATTACTTAAAGGTTCAGTATTGGAGAATTTATTATCTCACCAAATAGGTCACTTCATGTCTGACAGCTCTGGCTATTAGGACATTTTTCCTTATAGGTTTGACTCAAGGGAGGTTTGCTTCAGGCTGGTTCACAGAGAAGCTATTTTAGGAAGTGTTTTTGACTATATCTGTCTCTCTGAGACTCATACAATTTCCAAGAGGTTCTCTACCAAGCCATAAATGAGTTGGGATCTGTACTGGTGGAAGAAGTTGCCAGGTATTATACCTGAGGGCAGCCAGGTCTTACCTCCTCCCGAGCTTCGGTGTGCATCTGGACACAACCAGCGTGTTCCCCAAGGAGAGTCACAAGCCAGAAGAAGATGAAATCAAGATATTCTTTACTGAGGCGCTTTCTCTCAGCAGCTTTGCCTTGTCTCACCTAGACTTGCCTCCTTCCTCCCCCCAACCCTCTGTAGTTATGCCCTTTATCCCCTTAGCCCACCCATGCTTTTAGCAATTAACTTTGTATTGATATGAGGAAATCAGAAAGACAGTGGAGCTCACATCCTGATAACAAAGCACACCTCGGGGTAAGCCTGTTTTTTTGTTTTTTTTTTTTGTGTGTGTTTTTTTATTAAAGCTTTTTATTTGTATAACATATGTATAGGTAGTTCCCCAGCATTGATCTTTACAAAGCTTTCCATTACAAATTTTACCCCCAATCCCCTCCCCTCCCCTAGATGGCAGGAAGTCCACTACATGTCAATAATATTGAAATACTTGACAAGTTGTGCAAAAAAAATCTTATCTACAAGAAAAAAAAGAAAATCAGAGAAAGGCAACACAATGCAAGCAAACCTCAATAGAGATCATGAAAATGTTACGTTGTGGTCCATATTTCATATCCCTCTCTCTGGGTGTATATGGTTTTCTTCAGTGAACAATTGGAACTGGTTTGAGACATTTCTTTGTTGCAGAGAGCCATGGACCTCAGAATTGATCGTCATATAGTATTGTTGTTGCTGTGTATGATGATCTCCTGGTTCTGCTCGTTTCACTCAGCATCAGTTCATGCAAGTCCCTCCAGGCCTCTCTGAAATCGTCCTGCTGGTCGTTTCTTACAGAACAATAATATTCCAGAACATTCATATACCATAATTTATTCAGCCACTCTCCAATTGATGGGCATCCATTCAGTTTCCAGTTTCTAACCACTACAAAAAGGGCTGCCACAAACATTCTTGCACATGTGGGTCCCTTTCCCTCCTCTAAGATCTCTTTGGGATATAGGCCCAGTAGAAACACTGCTGGGTCAAAGGGTATGCACAGTTCGATAACTCTTTGAGTGTAGCTCCAAATTGCTCTCCAGAATGGTTGGATCCGTTCACAGTTCCACCAACAATGTATTAGTGTCCCAGTTTTCCCACATCCCCTCCAACATTCATTGTTATCTTTTCCTGTCATTTTAGCCAATCTGACAGGTGTGTAGTGGTACCTCAGAGTTGTCTTAATTTGCATTTCTCTGATCAATAGTGATTTGGAGCAGCTTTTCATATGACTAGAGATGGTTTTAATTTCATCATCTGAAAATTGTCTGTTCATATCCCTTGACCACTTGTCTATTGAAGAGTGGCTTGAATTCTTATATATGAGACAATTCTCTATATATTTTAGAAATGAGGCCTTTATCAGAACCATTAAATGTAAAGATGATTTCCCAATTTATTGCTTCCCTCCTAATCTTGTCTGCATTAGTTTTATTTGTACAGAAACTTTTTAACTTAATATAATCAAAATTATCCATCTGGTGTTCAATTAGGAGTTCCAGATCTTCTTTGGACATAAATTTATTCCATCTCCACATGTCTGAGAGGTAAACTATATTACGTTCCTCTAATTTACTTATAGTATCACTCTTTATATCCAGATTATGAACCCATTTAGATCTTATCTTGGTATGTGGTGTTAGATGTGGGTTAAGCCCTAATTTCTTCCACACTAGTTTCCAATTTTCCCAGCAGTTTTTGTCAAATAGTGAGTACTTATCCCAGAAGCTGGGGTCTTTGGGTTTATCAAACACTAAATTGTTAAGATTATTGCCGAGATTGTCCTGATAACCTATCCTGTGCCACTGATTGACTGCTCTATTTGTTAGCCAGTACCAAATGGTTTTGATGACCGCTGCTTTATAATATAGTTTTAGATCTGGTACAGCAAGGCCACCTTCATCTGCCTTTTTTTTTCATTAATCCCCTTGAAATCCTTGACCTTTTGTTCTTCCAAATGAACTTTGCTACTATTTTTTCTAGATCTGTAAAATAATTTCTTCGAAGTTTGATTGGTATGGCACTAAATAAGTAGATTAGTTTGGGTAGTATTGTTATTTTTATTATGTTCGCTCTGCCTACCCATGAGCACTTAATGTTTTTCCAATTGATTAGGTCTGATTTTATTTGTGTGGAAAGTGTTTTGTAGTTTAGTTCGTATAGTTCCTGACTTTTCCTTGGCAGATAGATTCCCAAATATTTTATACTATCAACAGTTATTTTGAATGGAATTTCTTTTTGTATCTCTTGCTGCTGAACTTTGTTGGTAATATATAAAAATGCTGATGATTTATGTGGATTAATTTTGAATCCTGCAACTTTGCTAAAGTTGTGTATTGTTTCTAGTAGTTTTTTAGTTGAGTCTCTAGGGTTCTCTAAGTATCTCATCATGTCATCTGCAAAGAGTGATAATTTGGTTTCTTCATTACCTACTCTGATTCCTTTTATCTCTTTTTCTTCTCTTATTGCTAAAGCTAACATTTTTAATACAATATTAAATAGTAATGGTGACAGTGGGCAGCCTTGTTTCACTCCTGATCTTATTGGGAATGGTTTTAGTTTGTCTCCATTACATATGCTGCTTGCTGATGGTTTTAAATAGATGCTACTGATCATTTTAAGGAAAAGCCCATTTATTCCTATACTCTCTAGAGTTTTTAATAGGAAAGGGTGTTGGATTTTATCAAATGCTTTTTCTGCATCTATGGAGATAATCATATGGTTTTTGATAGTTTGGTTATTAATATAATTAATTATGCTGATAGTTTTCCTAATATTGAACCAGCCCTGCATCCCTGGTATAAATCCTACTTGGTCATAGTGTACTATCCTGGGGATGACTTTCTGTAATCTCATTGCTAATATCTTATTTAAAATTTTTGCATCAATATTCATTAGGGAAATTGGTCTATAGTTTTCTTTCTCTGTTTTCACCCTACCTGGTTTAGCTATCAGAACCATATCTGTCTCATAGAAGGAATTTGGCAATATACCTTCTGTCCCTATTTTCTCAAATAATTTGTATAGTATTGGAATTAATTGTTCTTTGAATGTTTGGTAGAATTCACATGTAAATCCATCTGGCCCTGGAGATTTTTTCTTAGGGAGTTGGTTAATAGCTTGTTCTATTTCTTTTTCTAATATGGGGCTATTTAAATAATTTATATCCTCTTCTGTTAACCTGGGCAATCTATGTTTTTGTAGATATTCCTCCATTTGGTAAGCCTGTTTTTTAGATCACTTTGAATAGCTCTTTTATCTGAGCCATTATCAGTAATCTCACCAAATCTCCAGGGTCTCATGTTCCCAAGGGAAATGCACACAATATCTTCTTATCCTCAAGTCAAGACAAACTTCTTATCAGGGTCCCTGACTTTTTTGGGCCCTAACATCTCCCCTTTTCTTTTTTGGCATGAAACGCTTACAGGTTTTGGGGATACAGGTGGCAAGGGGGTGAGGTATACATAGCATAGAGCGCATCTTTGAGCAAATATATGAAAGCTTTTAACAAGACAGGCGCTAAACATAAAATCAGGAGCAACAGAACAGAACATACGACAATATTTATAAGCAGATTTTGTACTTGATGGCCTAAAGGATTGTTATGAAAGTACTCAAAAATGTCATTGGCTGTTTTGTCTGGATTTAGATCTTCTTGTGCTGCCTGATGTATTTTACCTGCCAACTGGTGAAGATATTCAATTTCCATCCCAAGGGAGGAATTTGCAATACCAAACAGGGTGTAATACATACGTGGGTAAGCCTATAATCACATCTTGCTTTTAGCATTAGACTAATAGCATCAACTTGGTCCCCAATTTAAACCAGTGTCTAAGGGTGTGCTTAATTAAGGGCTCACAGTGCTATGAACCACCCGATGTTTTAGTCACACAGAAAGGAATCCCAGCAGAAAGTCTGGAAAAGTGAAAGTTCTGCACTGATGTTTTTCCAATTCCACCAGGGGTGCTGTCAGAGAGTCATCCTTTAGCCAAGCAGATATGTTGCCCTGGGTGTATAGGGATGGGAGGGTCTCACCCCAGCTGACAAGCTTAGGCCTTGTGCTGATCACTGCCCAAGGCAGGGAGTAAGGTCAGGCTTGCCAGCAGTCTCAAGAGAGTTGTCAGGCTTTTTCTCATCTTGCCTCGTCCCTGCTGACCGTGTCTTCTCCTCTGCCACTTGCCAGGTGCGTTTGGCCGGCACCCATTGGTCTCTGGTTTCTGTAGAGATACAAAGGAAACCCCGCATTAGTACTCTGTATGGACCTGACCAAGTCCCTTTGGGGTTCTTGTATATGACCCAGCATAGTCTGTTAGGGTCATTCGTGCCTGGCGGCATGTGCAGGGTGCGTTTAACTAAGACAAAGTGTCTCATTGCAGGGGACAAGTCATAGGCAGGGGAGAGCTGGAGAAAGTTGTATGTGTACAGGGCTCTGTCCAGATCCCCTGGAGTTAATCTCCCCCTTCCCCTTTTCTTTTTTGCGAGGATCGCCTTAAGGTGCAGTTGGCACGTTCCACAATGGCTTGACCAGTGGGATTATGAGGGATACCAGTAATGTGCACAATGCCAACCTCCTTCATCCAGTCTCGAAGGGTATGGGAGGTGTAAGCCAGACATTATCAGTTTTAATCTCTAAAGGAGTTCTAGCTATGAAAAAGCAATGATATAAATGGTTTTTGACGTGCCGGACTTGTTCACCCCCCCTGTAGAGTGGCCATTGAGAACTTTGAGCAAGTGTCAATGCATATATGGATACAAGTGCCACGGAGGTGTGTGCCATCCATTTTGACATTTCATTGGGCGAGGATCCTCGGAGATTAACTCCTGTGCTAGGGGAAGGTGTAAAGGGAACACAACGCAAGCATTGCTTGACTATTTGTCTAGCCTGATCCTTAGTAATGCCATACAAACGGCACAAAGAATGAGCAGAAAGATGAAGAGTGAGCTGTCTGGGCTTGTTCTTGTGGTGAACACAAATAGGCAGAAAAAGTGACAGAAGGGGAAGCAGCAGCAGCAGCTAAGTTAATGCCCTCAAATAGGGGCCCAAGTCCATTTGTATGAGAGTGGACATGTAGAAAGTAAACTGGGCAGAGAGGGTTTGCTGAGCTCGCAAAAGTAAGGCACCAATAGTGGATTTTTGATCCAGGATAATAAATCTCCAACTTTTTCATGGCTTGGGCAGCATAGGAGCTATCAGAGATGACATTAATAGCCTGAGAATATAATAAGAGAGCATGAACTATAGCATAGAGCTCATTTTTCTGTGTACTGTCATAGGGAGTGTCTAAGATGGTAACCTTATAAGAATCACTGTGGACCACAGCTGCTCTATGTTTCTTAGTTGCATCTGTAAATATATTGGGCCCTTAGACTGGCTGCTGTTGTATTATCTTTCAGGGGTTGCAGCCCAAATTTCCCAAACAATTTTAGTTAATAAGGAGGCACCTTGTGCCACCTGTACCCACTGAATGAGAGTGGCCCATGTGAAGTCCTGTTGTGTTAACTCATTTATTTCCTCCATTGTTAATTCCACATAAGCAATGGGTAGGCAGCCAAACACTGTGGCTGTTCTTTTTGCAGCCTCAAGGAGCACTTTACCTGCTTTCTGCAAATATGGGACAATAATTTGAGATGTTCTAGTCCCATATATCCATTCAAGGACTCTAGGTCCTTGATGTATGGCAACAAATGGTACTTCATTTTTTATTAAGGTAAGGGCTATGGGAGTGTTCTGATCTACCCAGTGGGTGGAATGGCTGGAACACAGAGACAATATGTCCTGGCATGCCCTTTTATCCTCAGGTGTCCAAGCATGAGGGGAGGTCAAGGAAGAATCTCCCTTCAGTAGTTCATAGAGGGGTTTCATTAAAGTAGCAGGAATAGGGGTGCGTGCTCTGATCCATTGGATAGAACCTACTAATTTTTGAAAGTCGTTTAAGGTGGCCACTTTTCCCCATTGAATTGTTAATGGTTGCTGGGTTACTTTTGTATCACTCAGTCAGTGTAAATCCTAAGTATGATAGAGGAGGATGTGTTTGAATCTTATCAGGTGCAATATGTAAGCCTAATCGCTGCAGCTTGGCTAGAATAGCTTTGCTAATTTCCCTAAAGATGGCTTGGGAAGGATGGGCTACCAAGATATCATCCATATAATGGCAAATGTAAGCCTCCGGCCACTTTCTTCTAGGGTTTTCTAATGCTTTCGAAACATACACTGGCATAGTGTTAGACTATTAGCCATGCCCTGTGGGAGGACTCTCCATTGATATCTTAACCTGGGTGCTTTATTATTAATCCGTGGCACAGAGAAGGCAAATTTCTCCCTATCCTGTTTATGAAAGGAAATACTAAAGAAACAATTTGGATATCTACAATCCATATCACATATCCTTGGGGAATGGCATTAGGGGATGAGAGCCCAGGTTGTAAGGCGCCCACAGGCTTAAGGACTGCATTCACCCCTCTCAAATCAGTTAACATTCTCCACTTTCCTGATTTCTTTTTAATGACAAAGACAGGGGAGTTCCAAGGATATAAGGTCGTTTCAATGTGACCACAGGCTAACTGTTCCTGGACTAGATCATGTAAAGCAAGGAGCTTCTCAGGAGTCAGGGGCCACTGTTCCCTCCATACAGGGGTTGTGGTTTTCCAGGTCAAAGGAGGGCATGTGCTCCCTAGCTTCTCAGTGGCCCCTACTAAAAACACTCATTTGTAAGCCTCAAATTTAAATATTCCATAATATCTCTCCCCCATAAATTTACTGAAAGCCCTTGGACTATGAGAAGTTTCAGTCTTCCACTCTTTCCATCTATCTTCCATTCTATCCATTCTTTAGCCTGCATAGCACTTTGCTCTCCCCCCACACCATATACATGAATATAGGCCTGCTCTAGGGGCCAATCCTGGGGCCAACAAGAGGCAGAAATCACTGTCCAATCCATTCCAGTATCCAAAAGGCCTCTGAAAGACCGTCTGTCCAAAAGTACAGAGGCGTTTTTCTAGTTTTATAGTTTGGCTGAGGGCTATAACAGATTGGTCTGGACCAGGGGAGGGACTGACAGGGCAAAGGAGTAATTGTTGTCTAGGTAGGCAGGTTCATTATGAGGGTTAGTAAAGATGATGGATGAGGTACCCATAGGGAGAATACAAGGGTGGACTATGCCCGGAACATACCCTGCTTGGCAAAGAATAAGTGCTGACCAGGGAAAAGGACTAATGGGGATTTCTACAATGGCTAGGGGGGGGCACTCAGTATTTGTCTAGGCTGTATAGGGGTTTAGTGATGTCCTTTGGTTCATCAATAGTTTGTACTCTCCTTCTAATGTCTGAGCTAGGTAGATCTGTGATTTGGATTCCACCCTCGACTGATAAGGGGTCCCTCACCCCATTTCCCTGCTTCTTATTAGCTCTACATTGTTTAGCATAACATCCACTTTTACCACATTTGAAGCATGTGATTACAGGACGTTTTTGCTTACAGTCCTGCCTGATGTGTCCTAACTGGCCGCACTGATAGCACCTCTTTTCTTCCCTTTTGTTAGTATGAGTCGCTCTGGCAAGCGCTCAGCCTGATAAACATCAGAGCCTACTTTCTCACATCTACTTAGCATCTCTTCTATTCTTGCACTCATGGGCAAGCCAATCATAGCCCGTTTGCAGTCATGGTTGGCGTTCTCTCAGAACATCATTTTTAATACCCTTTCTGCTCCTTCTACTGGTCCCATGCACCTGGCCACAGCTTCTTGCATGCGGGCAACAAAATCTGGAAAGGGCTCTTTAGGATTTCGTTTCACCTGTGCCATACTTTTCCTATCACCCTGTTCTCCTATTAATTTAGTCCATGCCCTTCTAGCACAATCAGCTACCAATGCATATTCAGCAGGTAAGTACTGCAGCTGGGCATCAGTGGTCTCATATTGTCCTGTTCCTGACAGTGCAGCATATACTTGTGGAGCCCCATTCCCATGTCTCAGGGCCTCCTGCTTAGCCCGCTCTGCGAATTCAGCTCTCCATACAACAGCCTGTCCAGGGGTCAAACAGGCTCGAGCTATAGTTTTCCAATCATTGGGGCAGAGAATAAACATCATGGAGAATTGTTCAATTAGAGTTAGTACAAAAGGAGCAGTAGGGCCATATTGAGCCACAGCAGATTTTAGGTCTTTAATATGTTTCCATGGGATAGGAATATGTTCTCTACGCACTCCACCAGGGGCTTGTGGATCTGGGGTTTCTATAACTGGGCAAATCCCCCAACCTTCCACATCTTTCCCATTTTTACGGGCCTGCTCTATGGCTTTCTCTAATCCTCATTTTTCCTTGCTGGCAGTGAATTCTATATGTGTTGTTTTGTTTGAAGTGATAGGACTGGGACAAACCTTTTCTCCTTTCTCTGAACTTAATACAGATTTTTGTTTTTCTTCAGGAGAAAAGGTTTCTAATTCATTTAAATCAGGGTATAATTGTTTGTAAGAAGATGCACTGGGTGGGGAAGGATGGCATTATTCCTTAATCTTTTCCCCGGCTTTTTTACTGAAGTTTGCCCTATTTTCAGCTTGACTCTCCGTGGTGAAGCTGCACTGGGGGGGTGCTTAGCCATTTCAAAAGCAGCCCTCACAAGACTAAATACAACAAATATAACAAATATAAGAGATATAATAATAAATGCCTGTAGATCCTCCAGGGGTAAAGTGACCCCTTGTTTTTTAATGGCTTTATATAACTGCCTAACCCATGTCTCATCCTCCTCTGGCTTAATTACAGGTATGGCATTTCCCATCTTCTCGCCTGACAATGTCAGCGAGGCACTCTCCTTGGCTTCCTGCACTTTGTGCAGGGTCCCGGTCCCTTCCTACCCTAATTTAATTCCAAGTTAAGTCCCTGTTTGGGCGCCACTTGCCAGGTATTATACCTGAGGGCAGCCAGGTCTTACCTCCTCCTGAGCTTCGGTGTGCATCTGGACACGACCAGCGTGTTCCCCAAGGAGAGTCACAAGCCAGAAGAAGATGAAATCAAGATATTCTTTATTGAGGAGCTTTTTCTCAGCAGCTTTGCCTTGCCTCGCCTGGACTTGCCTCCTTCCTCCCCCCCCCCTCTGTGGTCACACCCTTTATCCCCTTAGCCCACCCATGCTTTTAACAATTAACTTTGTATTGATATGAGGAAATCAGAAAGACAGTGGAGCTCACATCCTGATAACAGAGCACACCTCCAGGCAAACCTGTTTTTTTAGATCACTTTGAATAGCTCTTTTATCTGAGCTATTATCAGTAATCTCATCAAATCTTCGGGGTCTCATGTTCCCAAGGGAACTGCACACAATATCTTCTTATCCTCAAGTCAAGACAAATTTCTTATCAGGGTCCCTTTTTGGGGCCCTGATAAGAAATTTGTCTTGACTTGAGGATAAGAAACATTCAAATATTTGTGTAATATGTTTCCATGAACTTCTAAAGCCTTCTACATGCTTCTCAAGTCTTCATTAGTTGATGTAGGTTTTTTTTTGTTTGCCATACTGATTTATTTGTTTACTTATTTACTATATTAAAAATTAAACATTATTATTGTAAAAATAATTTTAACCTTGAGAAACCTCTGAAAAGAGACCATGGATCACACTTTGAGAACCACTGGTCTGGAGAAAATAAAACTTTAAGGAAGACATGATACCTGACCTAATGTATCATGAAGGGCAAAAATGAGTAAAAGGGACTAAATTTGTTGTTTGGCACTAGAGCAGAACTAGGGGCAATGGTTTAAAGTTGCAGATTTTAACACAACTATAGTTTTTTTTTTAAGTCATTATGTGGCTAATAATTTTTGGTGATAAATCTCTCCAGATTTAACTAGGCTAAGATATAATATTCAACATGTTATTATATGTAATTGTAAAATAATTGCTCAGGGCCAGGTCTGTTATTCTTTACCTCTATAGATGTTTCACATACCCTGGGAGGACTACGGAACCCTAGCTTCATTTAGTGACTTAAATATCAGATTAACTTACTTAGACTTTTTTTCTTATTTTATTTCATTTTTTTTCCTGGCATAACATATTTTATTCAGAATAAACAGGATATCTAAAGGATGAGGAGTAGTAGAAGATGTATTTAAAAAATTTTAATTACATTTTTTAATCAGCAAAAATCTATTTTCTTTCCCTCCACTGCAACCATCTTAATTAAGAAAGAAAAACAAAACAAACCCCTGTTATAAATATGTGTAATCAAGTAGAATAAATTTTTGCATTGATCATGTTTTAAAAAAAGCTTCATTCTGCACTCTGAACATTTTATCTCTATCAGGAGGTAATATGTTTCATTATAAGATCTCTGGAATTATGATCGGGCATTATGCTGATCAGTGGACTTTTCTGAGTCTTTTAAAGTTGTTATTGAAGTGTAATTGTCATTGTATGAATTGTTTTGCTGGTCCTCTTCATTTCACTCTTCATCTCTTTATAGAAATCTTCCTAGGTTTTTTCTAAAAATCATTTTCTCTTATAACATAATAATATGGTTCAGCCATTCCTCATTTGATGAGTATCCTGTATATGCTGAGTTAAAATTTGTTTTACTAGGGAATGTTCACCCTCTGAATCTATCATCTCTCTTATTCTTCCTTCTTCTCTTTCTTCTCTGTTTACCTTAATCAGTTTTGCTGGGTAAGTATTTCTATTTGCATTACACATTATGTGAGACAATTTATGCTAATTTTCTTCCTTTCTTCTACTTCAATATATTCCTCTTCTATTCCCTTTCTATTTTTTTTTTCTTTTAAGATAATCAAAACATAATAGGAATTACGCACAGGCATTACTTGACTTGCCTTGATTCACTGGTTCATTTTTCTACTTCATTAAAGATACATTTTTTTTTAACCCTGTAGGAATATATTAATATTTTGGGGAGTAAGTTATTCTTGGTTAAGCTTATCTCTATTGCCTTCTGGAATATTGTATTCTCCATTTCTTTTTTAAAAGATTTATTTATTTTATTCTGAATTTAAGAAATAAAACAAGTATTTCCATAACAAAGTAAGAGAAAAACAGAGGATTGCATCTGAAATTGCAGATCCATTATATGCAACTTGCTATTATTTTCAAATATATGACAAAGTTATAATGTAATGTTCTTTTCCCTCCTTCCCTTCTTCACCAAAACTTCAAGATAACTAACATTAGATACCAATCTATATGTGTATTTTCTTTTTTTCTTTTTTTGTATTCAAACAGCATCTTCTTTCATAGGATCTTTGTGGTTAATTTGAGTACTTAACATATATATATATATATTGTGCTATATATATGTATGTGTATATATAAATAAATATATGTAATGATTTGATTGCTCAAAGTTGTTCTTAAAACAATACTTTTGTTACTGTATACAATATTCTCTTGGTTCTACTCATTTCACTATTCATTATTTCATATATTTTGAAAATTATTGGACTCATCATTTCATTTCTTTTTTTTTACTCTGGATCCACATCTTTTATTTTTTTTAATTAAGCTTTTTATTTTCAAGATATATACATGGATAATTTTCAACATTTACCATTATAAAACCTTGTGTTCTAAATTTTTTCCCTCCCTTCCCCTTTCCCCCCATTCCCTCCCCTAGATGGCAAGTAAACTAATATGTTAATGCATATGTTAAACATGTGCAATTCGTTTATACATATTTCCATAATTATCATGCTGAACAAGAAAAACCAGATCAAAAAGGAAAAAAAGAGAAAGACAACAAATATCTGCTTATATTATTATATGATTTTAAAAACTTTTATTGTTGATATAATCAATTATGTTAATAATTTTCATTATGTTAAACCATCTCTGCATTTCTGTATGAATCCTGCTTGATTATGATGTATAATCTTTGTAATATATTATTGTAGTCTTTTGGCTAGTATTTTATTTAGGATTTTTGCATACATATTCATTAATAAAATTCATCTATAATTTTTTTCTCTGTCTTTATTTTTTCCTGGTTTAGGTAATTTCCTTAATATTGTAATTAATTGGCCTTTAAATCTTCAATAATTCCCTTGTAAATCTGTCTGATCCTGGTACTTTTTTCTTAGAAAGTTCACTTATGACCTGTTCACTTTCTTTTTCTTAAATAGGTCTAGCTAGATATTTTATTTCCTTATCTGCTAATTTGGGCATTTTATATTCTTGTAAATATTCTTCCATTTCATTTGCTAAATTTATTGGCATATAATTGGACAAAATAACTATTTATATTCATTTTGATTTCATCTCCTTTATTCATACTTTTCATTTCTGAATTTGGTTTTCTTCCCTATGAATTTTTAAAAATCCTATTAATCAATAATTTACCTATTTTATTCTTTTTTTCATAATAAAACTCCTAGTTTTATTAATTTAATGGTTTTCTTATACTCAATTTTATTAATTTTACCTTTAATTTTTAGAATTTGCTTTAATTTTTAGAATTTGCAATTTAGTGTTTAATTAGGGACTTTTAATTTATTCTTTTTTCTAGTTTTTTGAATTGCCCTAATATGTGGTCAGTCTTTGTAAAGGTATGAGGTACCACTGAGAAAAAGATGTATATCTATTTCTATTCAAATCTCTATTCAAAATTCTATTCATTTCCTTAACCTATTTCTTATTTATTTGTCCTGAGAGTTCTGAGAGAAAGAAATATTAAAGTCTCCCACTATTATAGGACAATTATCAATTTCCACTAGTAATTAGTTCATTTTTCTTTAAAAAATTTAGATGTGATGGTATTTGGAGCAAATAAGTTTGGTATTGATATTGCTTCATTATCTATCATACATTTTATCATAATTTAGTTTCCTTGTTTATCCTTTTTAATTAAATCTATTTTAGCTTTGACTTTGGCTGATATCATGATTGCCACCCTAGCTTTTTCTGCATTGGCTGAGGCATTATTATATAGCTTACTCCAACCCTTTATTTTAACAATATGTATTTGTCATTTAAAAATGTATTTCTTGTAAGCAGCATATTGTTGGATTCTGATTTTTAATCCATTCTGCAATTTCTGTTTTCTGGGTGAATTTATCCCATTCACATTCAAAATTATGATTGTTATTTGTGTATTTCCCTCATTTTATTTTTCTTCACTATTGTCCTTCTCAGTCTCTCTTTTTATTCTATCCCTCCTCTGGTTTGCTTCTAACCCTTATCTCCCCATTCCACATTAAAAAAAAATATATTTTCCTTTCCCCTAACCCTCCTATTCCTTATTTTGCTCCTTTAAGGGTCTCCTTTTTCCTCTTCCAATACCCTTCTAAATCATAATTTACAGACCCTTCAACTCCCCTTATTATCTTATTTAAAAGACTTTTTACTCTTCTAGATGTATGTTTTGTTGCCTCTTTTATCCAGATCTGATAAGAATAGGGTTCCAGCACTACCAGCACTCTATACCCCCACTTAATTCCACTATATTGATTCTTCTTACCTTTTCCCACACAATTTTGCTTTTAAGAATCAGCACATTATACTCAGCTCATCTCCAACCTTTCTTTCAAACTACCCAATTACTAATGATAATCTTAAGAAAACCATTACATTTCTGCACTTTGTCCTTTTTGAATCCCTTGTAATTTGTCTTTGATGTTTACCTTATATGTCTCCTGTATCTCATATGTCAAATTTTCTATCGAGTTTGGACTTTTTTGTGACAAAACCCTGAAAATCTGTCAATTTATTG
Source organism: Myrmecobius fasciatus (assembly GCA_023553655.1). NCBI lineage: Eukaryota > Metazoa > Chordata > Mammalia > Dasyuromorphia > Myrmecobiidae > Myrmecobius > Myrmecobius fasciatus. The sequence continues at coordinate 122,500 of JAJPUD010001242.1, forward strand.
AATATCTATTTTGTTGTTTTTCAATATTATACTTCATTTTGCTGCATAAATTATGTTTAGTTGGAACCCCAGTTCTTTTTCTCTTTGATATATAATGTTCTAAAACTGGTGGTCTTTTAGTGTAATAGCTGCTAGATCTTAGGTAATTCTAATTGTGGATCCATAGTATTTGAATTTTTTTCTTGTTGCTTATAATATTTTCTCTTTAATGTAGTAATATTGAAATTTGTCTATGATATGCCCATTAAGTTTTTATTTTAGAATTTCTTTCAGGTTATCATCAGTGGATTCTTTTTCTATCATTACTTTCCTATGTCATTTTAAAACTTCAGGGATTTTCTTTAGTTATTTTTTGTAATATTGTATAAAAATTCTTTTTTATATCATAGTTTCCAGGTAGTCCAGAGATACTTATATTTATTCTTGTTCTGTTCTCCAGGTCAGTTTTTTCTTATGTTTTTCTTATGAGGTGTTTTACATTCTCTTTGATTTTTTCATTCTTTTTTATTTTGTTTTATTATTTCTTGGCATCTTATAATATCATTTGTTTCCCCTTGCCCAATTCTAGTTTTCAAGGAATTATTTTCTTCCATAAGACTATGGATCTCACAATTTTTCTTGCACAACAATGACAAGTGTGGAAATATGTATGCATATACATATATTCAATTTGTCAAGTATTTTAACATAATTAACATGTAGTGGATTTCCTGCCATCTAGGGGAGGGGTGGGGACTAGGGGGTAAAAATTTGTAACAGAAAGCTTTGTAAGGGTTAATGTTGAAGAATTACCCATACATGTTTTGCAAATAAAAAGTTTTAATAAAAAAAAGAACCAAAAAATTAAATTAAATTAAAATAAAAAAAAGACTGGATCTCATGAACAGACAATTTTCAGATGAAGAAATTAAAACCATTTCTAGTCATATGAAAAGGTGCTCTAAATCACTATTGATCAGAGAAATGCAAAATAAGACAACTCTGAAATATTACCACACACCTCTCAGATTGGCTAAGATGTCAGGAAAAGATAATGATGAATGTTGGAGGGGATGTGGGAAAACTGGGACACTGATACATTGTTGGTGGAATTGTGAACGGATCCAAGCATTCTGGAGAGCAATCTGGAACTTGCCCAAAGTGCTCTCAAACTGTGCATACCCTTTGACCCAGCAGTGTTTCTACTGGGCTTATATCCCAAAGAGATCTTAAAGGAGGGAAAAGTATGTAAAAATATTTGTGGCAGCACTTTTTGTAGTGGCAAGTAACTGGAAACTGAGCCCAACTGAGTTGGAGAATGGCTGAATAAATTATGGTATATAAATGTTATGGAATATTATTCTGTAACAAATGACCAGCAGAATAATTTCAGAGAGGCCTGGAGAGACTTGTATGAACTGATGATGAGTGAAATGAGCAGAACCAGGAGATCATTATACACGGCAACAACAAGACTATATGATGATCAATTCTGATGGACATGGCTCTTTTCAAAAGTGAGATGATTCAGGTCACTTCCAATGGTCTTGTGATGGAGAGAGCCATCTGCACCCAGAGAGAGGATTGTGGGGACTGAGTGTAGGTCACAACATACCATTTGCATTCTTTCTGTTGTTGTTTGCTTTCATTTTGTTTTCTTTCTCTTTTTTTTTCCTTTTTGATCTGATTTTTCTCGTGTAGAAAGATAATTGTATGCATACTTATATTGTATTTAACATAGATTTTTGCCATGTTTAACATATATTGAATTGGTGCCTCTTGCCTCAAGTCCTTCTTCCTCTTATTTTCTGACCTTTGTCTAGGGCCCAACCTCAGCACTCTTTTCCATCTCCAAGCTACATCTAGGACCTTCAGCCATACAATGCTGGAAATATTCTTGCTCCCTGAGCACCCTCCAGGAACTAAAATCTTAATTTCTTTCTTTAGGCTTGGAAAAGAAATAGGAACTCAGCTCTCTGGTCAGTGACTTAAGAAGCAGCAGCCTTCCAGCCCACTGCCTTTGCCCTCACCAAGTGGGTTTAGCAGCAGTGTCCTGCACGCCTTCCCTGCCAGATGTCTAACCCTCCTACCCTGTCCAAGAGCTGAGAATCCCACGGCTGAGACTGCCTTCCAGCCCAGCACCTGTGAGTATTTCGGCAGAGAGCAGCCTGGACTGTTTCCACTTCCTCAGGCTGAGCCTCCATCCCTAGGGTCTTTCCTCAGCTCTTCTCCTTGTCCCAGGAGGATCACTACTCTGCCTCAACTCTTTAATTTGTGAATTCATTGTGAATGACACTCCGCCATCGTAGGGGCTGCTGAATCTTGTTGGTGGTTGACTGTGACTTTGGTACTGGATTCTCTCTTTCTGGCTGTTTGTGGTATTTTTTTTTTTTTTTGACCTGGAAATGCTGGTATTGTTTATAACATTCGTGGGAGGGTTTTTTTTTTTTTCCCTAGGTTTCTTCCAAAACCAACTGGTAAATTCAATTTCTCCTTCACCATGACTCTAAGAAATTGGGGCATATTTTTATGATTATAAAGAAATATAATTGATGAAGTCCTGAATGGTGGGTGTAGTTGGCAAAGAGAAATTGGAACATTGATGGAATTGTTCCTTGAGACAGGCAAGGAGAAGGATCTGATAAAGATCAGTTTGGTTCCATGGTCCCATCCTCTGGGGCAGTCTTGCGCAGCTCACCTGTAAGAAATCCCAGTCATGTGCTTGAGGTTACATTTTTCCTATAAATGTATTTATGATCCATGCCATGCTCACTGCCCTTCGTTGAGTCACTCTGTTGTGACACTTTCCCCTTACCCTTCCTCCATGTCACATAGCATCTCTTCCTACTCTACTATGCATTTCAACCCCACTTCTCCTTACAGCCAACTCATTCTTTCAGGGTGTTAAGTCCCTTTCAGGATTTAGCCCCAATCTCATGGGGTAATCCCTTTTTACTGGGTATTTGTGAGTTCCACTCAGGAAATTGTCTTTTATGTGCTCTTCCATTCTATTTCATATTTATCATTCCTGGTCTCTATTATATCTGTTAGCCCTTCTCCTAAATAAACTTACCTTTTGCCAAAGAGAATAGCCATTGGGAATTCTTCAGTTGGTTGACTAAATTCTAACATTTGGTGCTTACCATCATCCGGTGTCTACATCATGATGTCTAGGAACTTTTTAAAAATGGTTTTAAGTAGTTCAATGATTCTTAAATCATCTCTCCTCAAACTGTTTTCTAGCTCAGTTGTTTTTGCTATGAGTAAACTTAATGCCATATTCCTAAGATTATTCCCAACTTATCCTGTTAATTTCATGTTTATATATAGTTGTTTGCATGTTATTTCTCCTATTAGAGTGTAAGTACTTTGAGAAAAGGAATTGAGTTTGGATTTTTTTTTGCCTTTATATTTCCAATGATTATCACAGTACCTAGCATATAGTGGTACTTAAAATAAATATTATTTGATTGATATATTTTTTCCAGTCTAATATGTCTAGTTTTCTTATAGACTCATTTGGTCCATTCTATTTTTCAGAGAATTTTTCCTTCAACAAACTTTTATGCCTTCTGTATAAAGCTTTTAGATTCTCTTTCCAATTCTTTCTTCCATAACTCTCACTTTTTTTCTAAATTTTTCTTCTAATGTTCTCATTTCATTTACCTCTTCCAGGAATTCTATGTAACTGGATACCCTGTTCTTAGAATGTGAAGAGATATTTTCTCCTTGCTTCTATTGCAATCTTGTAGAAACATTGGAGAGTATTAAAGAAATGTGTGCCCTAGAGGTAAGATCATAAGAGACAATTGAATTTGTCTTTGGGGCACACATTTTTATTTTTTTATTCTAGGAGAGACTTCTGACTTTTTGTATGCAATTGAGTCTCTGACCTTTTCTAAGATATAAAATTTTATACACACACACACACACATACACACACACATATATATTTCTGAAAAGCCTTCTTTTTCATTTCAATATCTCAGTGTTTTCCCCTCTCAGCTTCCAGAAAATGAGGCACAGTACCCCCTTACACATAGAATTTTAGATCAGAATATTGGTACAGTCCCTTCACTTGGTAGATGAGGAAACAGAGACCCAGAAAGGCTGGATATATAGGAAATGGCCATTGCATTTTCAACCTAGTCTTTTTCACTCTACATCTACCACTCTTTCCATTGGACTATGTTATGTAAAATTGAAAGGAGGGCAACAAATAAGCACAAAATGAAACAATTTCCCCAGCATTTATATAGTGATTTATTATGACTCTTGAATCATTATATTTGGACTTCTTCCATATTTGATGTGCCATATGAAGAAGTTGAAGTGACATGTGAGAAGATGAAATTTAACATTGTCTGGAAAAGACCATATATATAAAAGGAGGTTCCTGATGAAAGTATAACAATATTGAAAGCATCTAGGTTTGATTGGTTTTTTATGTATCTCAGAAATGAGAAGTTCTCTTAAAGAGAAGAATGCAAAAGAAATCTTGGAGGGTATTATTAAAAAGAGGCAACCAAGAAAACATCAAAAACCTACCAATCCATATACCTACATTCTCATCCTTATAATTTAATTCAACAGACTTTAAGTACCACCTATGTGTGAACGACTACGCTAGATGCTGAGGTTACAAAGACAAATAATGAAATAATCCCTGCCTTCAAGGAATTTACATTCCACAGGGGAATATAGATTGTACACAGGTACATAAACACAAGAAACATGAAATGTTTCACTGAGGGGAGAGCTGCTAAACTGTCTTGATTCTTCAGCTGATGATTCTGAGAGGTAGAAATGAGGAAGGGCTTTATTCTTAGTATGTGGGAAGCCTTGTACAAATGTACAGGCTGGAGTGAGAAGGACAACTAGGACACAAGTACAATGTTAAGGCAAAGTAACACAGAAACAAGACCGAGGGGAAGATATCTTTCCCCATCCGAAATGCCTCATTGGTGCTCTATCTTGCAGAGCTGGTGACCACTTTTATGTTTTTTGTGGATGGGCTGGCTTTCCTCTTCTTTCTCCAAGATTAGTGAAGTATGGAGATAAGGATCCTGACTATCCTTCTCCTTAACTACTCAGCATGGCCAAGACCTACTATAAAATCTCTTGAATTATTTTTTCCATCTTTTAAAATGTTGATATCTTTTATTTTTATATCACTTTTATTTCCCAACATAACCCTATCTTTCCTTACCAAAAGAGCCAATCTCTTTGATTAGAAAAACTAATCAAAGCCCCAGACAAACTCAACATTATAACCCCCTCCCTCACCAGTTCAAAGAAGAGAGGGAAGTACATTCTGTTATGTGTTCTTTGGGTCCAAACTTGGTCATTATAATAAATGAATAGTGCTTGCTTTCAATAATAAAATCTTAATGAAAATGACCTTTGTACATAATGTGGGTATCTGAGAAAAATGATTCTCTTTTATATTAATAACCAATTGGTTAAGATTTTCTTTATTTTCTTTTTCTTTATTCAGAAGTCAACCCCTCTGTAGGTTATTCAGCCAGCATCTGAGGGACATTGCTTTTATATGAGATTGACTAAATTCAAGGGTATATCCTTTTCTGTCTTGGATAGGACTCCACTCAATTAAGAGATCTTAAAAACAGAATCCAATCTAAATGAGATCTTAGGAAATAAGCTTCAGTCTCTGAAATCTTTCATTAGACTTTAGGGTGGCCTATTAGCTTGACCCCCCACTCCAACTGTGTTTCCTACAAGGTTAGCCTCCAGTAACTAGTTCTCCAGTTCTAATTACTAATAATATCTCTTAGCTTTTACAAAGATTTTTATTTCTAAGATGCAGCTAGAATATTTTCCTCTTGAGAGCACAGTCAGCCAACATACATTTATCAAGCACCTACTACGCACCAGGCATTGTGCTAAGTGGTAAGGACACAAAGAATGGTGAAAGGCAGTTCTTCATCTCCTGTACCTGTACAGATCCTGAGAGGATGGTCTTCACAAACTATGGAAAGGGCTTTTACTCAACGTGCTGAGCTGGGGAACCTCATCAAAGATCCCTCCTGAAGGCCCTGACCTTCCATGCTAAGTTGCCCCAGCTTCTGGAGCTCGCTTCTGCCTTCCTCATGGACGTGGTCAAGATGAGACCTTTGCAGAGAGCCAGTGAATGCCTTCTACAAAGGCTCATGACTTCCTTCCTCCTCTTGGGCTCCTGGAATAGGGTGATGCTGTGAACACCTGAAATAATCCCTGGTGGTTTCCCAGGAAGCCCCTTCCTGAGCCCTCTCATGTGAGAGCCTTTTTGCCTCATATGAGTCTAGACCATCCTGCCCCTGCTCCTTCCTACTTTCCCCTATTCCTCCCCCCCTGCTTCTCCACTGAAGAGCCCTGGCTCTCAGTTGGCCCTTCCCTAGCTCCCTTCTTCTGCTGTTGCAACCTCCCCCCATTCTCCAGTGCCTTACCTTTAAGAAAGCCAGGCCAGACCATCCCCTCTCCCCCAAAAGTAGAGATATTGGGCTCCCACTTAGCATTGGTTTTAGCAAGCTCCTGTCCAATGAGACATAGGTGCCAGTCCTCATCTCGGCTTCTGTTGGCCTGAGACCCGATGTCTCTCCCTGATCGTTGGGGCACTGATGCTGGACTGGCAGAACTCAGCACACACTCATCTATCAGATCCACACCCTCCTAGTTCACGTTCTCTTGAGACTCACTAGGTGGTTTTAGTTCATTTAAAAGCAAAAGAGTCTATTTTAAGTTAGAAAAGTGAAGCGTCCATTCACTGGACTGTATGTCAGCCTTGGAGGGGAGACGGGCTCTCGCCTTATATTTCAGTCTTTCCTCAGATGGTGTTGATAGAATCTACAAGAGTAGAGCTCACTCGGAAGTGCAGCCAAAGTTCACAAATACCTGTTGGAAGGTGCTCCCAGGCCCAGTTTTGTCTCTGCAGCCAAAGAGCCAACACCTATCTATCATGTCTCTGTCATAAAACTAGTTATTGAATATCTAGGCTTGCTCCAGCTTCTTTCTAAGGCCCTTATATTACATGTCCTCACAGCTTTCCTGGAAATAGACTGATCCTCAGTCTCTTCCATATAGGGAATTTTATTAGAGACAAAATGTCTAAAGGGCAGATGGTGTTGTGAGAATGGGGCTCAAAAATGAGACCAAGGGGAAGCAGGTGACTCAGAGAGATGGTAATCCAATCCTTGGGAGCTGAGGAAGTCCCTGAGGGAAAGAAGGTAGAGAGAAATGAGAACATGCACTAGGAGGAGGCATGAAGGGGATGATGAATAATAAAAGAAACTGAGGGTTTAGAGGAAAACCAGGAGTGAACAGTGTCAAAAAAGCCCACAGGGAGTTACCCAGGAATTGTAGAGAGATTAAAAAAAAAAAAAAGGTTGAGAACTGAGAAAAGACTATCAGATATGACAATTAGAGATAAATGTAACTTTGGAGAAAATAGTTTCAATTAAGTGATGAAGTAGGAAGCCAGGTTTCCATTTTCTTTTTTTTTTTTTTTTTGTTTTGTTTTGTAATAGTTTTTTTATTGTTTGTGGCAGCCCTTTTTGTAGTGGCAAGAAACTGGAAACTGAATGGATGCCCATCAATTGGAGAATGGCTGAATAAATTATGGTATATGAATGTTATGGAATATTATTGTTCTGTAAGAAACGACCAGCGGGATGATTTCAGAGAGGCCTGGAGAGACTTGCATGAACTGATGCTGAGTGAAACGAGCAGAACCAGAAGAACATTATATGCAGCAACAAGACTATATGATGATCAATTCTGAAGGACATGGTTCTCTTCAACAATGATGTGATTCAAACCAGTTTCTATTGTTCAATGATGAAGATAGTCATATACATCCAGAGAGAGGCCTGAGGGAACTGAGTATGAACCACAATACAGCATTTTAACACTTTCTGTGAATATTTCCCTGCATTTTGTTTTCCTTCTTAAGTTGTTTTTTTTTCTCTTTCTAGATCTGATGTTTCTTGTACAGTAAGATAACTGTATAGATATGTATACATATATTGGTTTGTCATATAATTTATCATATTTAGCATGTATTAGATTACCTGTTATCTGGGGTGGGGGTGGGGGGAAGGAGAGGAAAAGCTTGGAACAAAAAAAAAGTTTTGCAAAGGTCAATGTAGAAAAATCACTCATATGTTCTGTATAAAAAGCTTTTAATAATAAAAAATAAAATTTAATTTATAATAGTTTTTTTATTTTTCAAAATACATGCAGAGATAATTTTCAACATTCACCCTTGCAAAACCTTATATTCCATGTTTTTCTCCCTTCCTCCCCACCCTCCCCAGACAGCAAATTATCCACTATATGTTAAACATGTGCAATTCTTCTAAACATTCCACATTTATCATACTGCACAAAAGAAACTAGATCAAAAGGGAAAAAAAATTAAAAAGAAAAAAAAAGCAAGCAAACAACAAAAAAAGTAAAAACACTATATTGTGATCTATACTCAGTTCCCACAGTTTTCTCCCTGGGTGTAGATGGCTTTCTCCATCACAAGATTATTTGGAACTGGCCTGAATCATCTCATTGTTGAAAAGAGCCACATGTATCAGAATTGGTCATCATATAATCTTGTTATTTCCATGCACAATGATCTCCTGGTTCTGCTCATTTCGCTCAGCATCAGTCCATGCAAATCTCTCCAGGCCTCTCTGAAATCATCCTGCTGGTCGTTTCTTACAGAACAATAATATTCCATAACATTCATATGTCATAACTTATTCAGCCATTCTCCAGCTGATGGGCATCCATTCAGTTTCCAATTCCTTGCTATAAAAGGCTACTACAAATTTTCTTGCACATATGGTTCCCTTTCCCTTTTTTATACTTCTTTGGGATACAGGTTCAGTAGAGACACTGCTGAATTAAAGGATTTGCACTGTTTGATGGCCCTTTGACATAATTCCAAATTGAAAACCAGGTTTCAAAAGATTAAAATTCAAAATTCAAAAGACTAGAAAATTAAAAAGATTCCAGCAGAGGGCAAGAGATTTTAGGGTATAGTTAGATGAGAGGGAGGAAAAGAAGAGAGAGAAGGATTATGAGATGAGGAAGAAGGGAGAAAAAGAAATTGACAGCAAATAGCTTCAGTTTGGAGGAACTCTCAGAGGCCTGGGGAATTGTCTATACCAATTCTGTACCAATTCTATTCACCCAGGCCCCTGCCAAACTCTCCCCAGCCACTGTGATTGTCTAGACTTAATAAATTGATGAGGAAAATGCAGATTATACAGATTAATCTTAGAAGTATGGCCTGTGTATATTTTGCATGGGGTAGATGGAGAAGAAGTAAGGGAAGAACATTGTTAAACATTTATCAGCATGCTCCTGAATGTAATAGAATATTATTGCATTGTAAGGAACAATGAATATGATAAATACAGAAAAACAAGAAAAGACTAACATAAACTTATGTAAAGTGAAATAAATAGTTCCAGGAAAACAATATAACCATAAAGTAACAGCTAATGAATGCTGTGAAACTCCTATAAATAATCTTGTCTTCCAAAAAGATCTATGAGAAGTCACTTCCCCACCTTTCCTTGCAGAAGTGGGAGGGGTCCCTGGATATAGAGCATCTATATGCAATGTTCTAATAGAATACATACATACACACACATATGTATTACACGATTTTAAGTTCAAACCTGAATTCATTATTTTTTTGCCATAAAACCCACCCCTCTTTCTAACTTCCATATTTGTGTTGAATACAATACCTTCTTCTAGTCTCCCATATTTGTAACCTTGGAGTTCTCAACTTTCCACTCTTCCTCACCTCAAATTTCTAATCAGTTGCCACATTTTGCCATTTCATTGTCCTCATTTCTTGTATACCTTCCCTCTACTTACACAATTACTTTATTACTTCAGGTTCTTATTGTTCCTCATTTAAACTATTGCAACAGATTTTTAATTAGTCTTCCAACCTCAAGACTACCTACTTCAGACCATCCTTCACACTACAGCCAGAATTATTTCCCTTAAATGAAGACTGACCATGTCACTTCTCAATCATCTCAAACGGCTTCTTATCACTTCTAAACAAATATAAACTCTTTTGTATTTTGCCTTTAACACAATATGGCCCCAACCCATCTTTCTAGCCTCAGTGGACATTACTCTCCTTCAAGAACTCTGTGTTCTCTCCAAACTGGTCTTTCTATTCCTTAATATGATTTATGCCATTGCACTGACTACTTTGCATACTCAGATTGCACAGTCTCCTCACTGCTTTTTCAAAGAAGCCTTTTCTTCCTTCCAGACTTGAAGCACCACCTTCCTACCTGAAGCTTTTACTGATTCCCTTGTCAGTGTATTACCCTTCAAAGTACCTTGCATTTAAATGCTTTGTTTTATTTATATTTATTTGGTATGGTTTATTTGTATGGATTTGTATTTATTCTGTATAGTCACTCAAACACATAATCTTTTTAGTATTTCTGTTAGAATATATTCTCCTTGGTAAGAAAGTTTGCTTAGTTCGTTGCATTTATGTCCCTGGAGCCTAATACAGAGAATGATATATTAAAAGCATTTTTGATCAGTTGATTAATTTCAATAAATTATAAGAAGAGGGCCCAAGCTGAAAGAGTGGAAGGAGGGATGCTTGAGGAGAAAGGAGATTACTTTTTACTGAAAAAGAAATAAATTGCCTTGCTACAAAGAAGGATCACTTATGATTAGATAATAAACTCATAATGGATCCAGTTAATGCAAAATAATTACAATTTTCTTCTAGCTCCAGTTAAATTTTCTCCAACATGTGAATATCCAATATGGGGGGTTATTTGTCAAGGTACAAATATGATAGCACAAGAGAACAAGGAATTTAAAAGCAAAGCACAGGGCAGAATCGAAAAGGTTTATCAAGGGGTCCACATTTGGAGATTGAAGAGTTTAACTGGAATAGGATGAAAGGAGGGACAGGAAGCTGTTTTGGGACAATGATAACTGTCAACAGAAAGAAGACATGGCTCCTCATTTTTTGAAGTTTTGAAAAGAGAATGACCTGGATGTTAGAACTGATAAAACAAAAATGACTAAGAAGGAATTGATAACCAAAATAATTGATGAAATAGTAAGGGAATACCTAGTAGTCCTTGATGAATTCCAGTGTCTTGACCTAGATGAACTACATCCATAGGCCCTGAAAGAATTGACAGATAGGATTATTGATTCATGATTTTCATTTTCTGAAGGAGCTCTGAAGTCTGGAAAAGGTCCAGTGTTGTGATTTTCAAAAACAAGAGAGAATAAAGTAACACTATGTAAAGAAGTGAGTTTAATTTGTTTTCTAGGGAAAATTCTACAGAGGATCATTAAAGAGATGATTGATGAACTATCTAGAAAGGGAAACCATGGTTAAAATGAACCAGCATAGTATCATGAAGATCATGAAGATCATAGCTGACTAATCTAATTTCTTTTCTTTTCTTTTTTTTGATAAGATTACTAAATAATTAAAAGAAGACTAATACTAGGGATAAAGTTTGCTTAGAATATAGAGAAATGGGGATTTTCTCGTTCTTTGAATTTATATCCCTAACATTTAGCACAGTGCTTGGCTCATGGTAGGTGCTTAATAAATACTTGATTGAAAATTTGACAAAGTATCTCATACTTTTCTGTGGATAGGATAGGATGAATTAGATGATAATGTAATCAGATTAATTCAGATCTGGTTGCATGTCCAGAGTCAGGAGTAGTTATTAATGATTTAATATCAATATGGTAGGAAGCCTCCAGGGAAGTACCCCAGAAATTCATGATTGGATGTCTTGTGCTGTTTAATATTTTTGTCAATGACTAGAATAAAGGAATAAATGGTATACTCATCAAATATACAGATGACAAAAAGTTAGGATGCAGATAACAGATTGGTTGATAGTTAGGAACCAAAAACCACTTGACCAGTAAGAGCAATGGGTTAAATTTAGTAAGATAAAATTCAATAGGACTAAGTTTTTACTTGGGTACAAAAAAAATCAATTTTACAAAACATAAGATGGGAAAAGAACAAACAGACAGCAGTTGTCCTGAAAAATATATAAACATTTTAGTGGATTAGAAGTTCAATATTAATCAATAGATATGACTACCAAAATACTAATGCAATGTGGGGCTGTATTAAGAGGGACCTCAAGAAATAGAGGTGATAGTACTATTGTTCTGTGCCCTTATCAGACCTCATCTTGAATATTTTAGTATTTTCTTCCATTTCCAGCATGAGCATTTAAGTTTACTAATCATTTGGATTGTGTTCTGAGGAAAGCAGCAAGGATAATAAATGGTTTTGAGTGTATGACATGACAATCAGATGAAAGACCTGTGACTATTTAGTCTAGAAAAGAAAAAAATCTGACAGACATGGTAGGAATGATAGCTATCTTCAGGTATTTGAAGAACATGTACAAGAGGTAATAGCTCTGTTTCATTTGGCATACGAGAGTAGAACCAGGGGTATCAGGTGAAAGAAACAGACAAATTTAGATTCAGTGTTAAGAAAAACTTCCTAACAGTTAACCGTTGTCCGAAAGTGAAATGGGGGAGCAGCTTTTCTTTTTATCATCATTATTATTTGTTTATTTATTTTAAGCATTCTTTTCTTTTTAAAAGTTTCAAATTCTCTCCCTTTTCTGCCCAGCAGGAAGGTAAGCAATATGATATCAATTATATACGATATCATGTAAAATATTTCTATATCAGCCATATTTTTTTAAAAAGCAAGAAAAATTAAAAAGTAAAAAAATTATACTTTAATTTGAATTCTGATTCATCAATTCTCTTCCTGGAGGTGGCTAGCATTTTTTCATCATTAATTGTTTTGGATCACTGTATTGATCAGTGTAGTTAAATCTTTCATAATTGATCATTGTTACAACATTGCTGTTACTGTAAATAATGAGCTCTTGGTTATTCTCCCTTTAGTTCTGCATTTGAGGCCTCTGGTCAGTCTGAGTCACTTTCTCTCATCATAACCCCAAACTACCACCAATTGTCACAACTGCACAGAATTTAGTTTTATGTCAAGAGAAGTGAATATGCATGTGGAACTCAAAAAGTTCACAATCCTTAATTATTTATAACATTTTCCATATTTATGTTTACTTTTTTAATAATAGTACAACAAAGAAAGAAAGACAAAAACACAAATCTCCACCTAGAGTGATATAGCTTGGGAGGGGGAAAGGTGCAGTAAAGGTGGGAAAAGGACATAATCCCTCCCAAAGTTGGGGGAGAAAAGAGATGGCAAAAGGGGCATTCTTTTCCTTTAGAACCATGAAAACAGGTAGGTCTGCTTATCTGCAAAGACCCCAGCTGCCCAAGTAGCTTCTCAATCCAACGTAGACTTACTGGAGTCTCTTTTGACCCTCAAGGACACAGAGGGAGTCCAGTTTGGGATGGAAGCAATAAATTACGTCAGCTGGGAACCCTGGGGAGGGAGTCATCCGTGATCCATTCAGGGCCTCCTGCATACTCTGGGTCCAGTGTTTCTGGAAAATATGGAAACTCAAAAAGACAAGTTTAGGGGACCTCTTAATGTAAGTCTTGCTATGTTTTTCTGAAACCATTTCCTTCATCATTTTTATAGCACAATAATATTTCATCGCAATCATATGCCATGACTTGCTCAGTCATTCCCCAATAAATGAGCATCCTCTTGATTTCCAGTTCTTTGCTACCACAAAAAGAGCTGCTGTAAATATTCTTAAATATTTGTTTTCTTTGCTCTCTTTGGGATATGGACCTAGTAGTGGTATTTCTGGGTCAGAGGGTATGCACAGTTGTATAGTTCTTTGGGCATAGTTCCAAATTATTCTCCATAATGGTTGAATTGGTTCACAATTCCCCTAACAATTCATTATTGTACTTATTTTTCCTTCATCCCCTCCAGCATTTGTCATTTCTAAGAGGCATGAGGTGATACCTCAGAGCTGTTTTAATTTGTCTTTCTCTGAACAATAGTGATTTAGAACACTTTTTATATGACTACAGACAGCTTTGATTTTTTCTTCTGAAAACTGCCTGTTCATATCCTTTTGACCATTTATCAAATGAATGATTCACATTCTAAATTTGACTTAGTTCTCTACATATTTAAGAAATGAAGCCTTTATAAGAGAAAGTTGGCATGAAAGGTTTTTTATATGTTATTTCATTGCCTGTGGTGCCTCTTAGCAAAATGTAGTTTCCCCAATTATCCCTTTTAATTAGCTTTGTTTTTGTTTTTACCTTGTGTGAGATCATGATTGCAACTCCTACTTTTTTTTTTTTGCTTCAGTTGGAGCATATTAGATTGAGCTCTAGTCACTTACTTTTAACTCTATGTATCTTCTATAAACATAATATTTTTGGATTTCTGATTTCTAATCCAGTCTGCTATCTGCTTCCATTTTATAGGTGAGCTCATCCAGTTCACATTTATGATTACTCACTGTATATTTCCCTTCATCCCATTGTCTTGCATATTCTCTCTCTTTTAAGTATGTTTTGTTCCTAACCATTGCTTCTCTAAATCTACCTTCTATTATATCATACTCCAGTTTTTTTCTTATCTCTTTCCCTTCCTATTTCCTTATTAAGTTACAATTCAATACACAACTGAATGTGTGTATATGTATATACAAACACATATACATTCTTCCCTTTGAACCAATTTCAATGAGTGAGTTTCTAGCATTGCCCCCTCCATTTTCCCATCCATTGTAAAAACTCTTCCTTGCATATCTTTTTTATGTGAGATAATCCCCCCATTCTGCCTCTCCTTTCTCTCAGTGTATCCCTGTTTCTCCTCCATTCACTTTTTTATATCTTTTCCACCAATTTTCTTCTCTGTTGTTTAAGCAGTCCCAATTACTATGGATCCCTGGAGAAATGATTTCCAGTTTTTCTTCCTTCAGTGCCCTTGTCTTGAATCCAAAGTCTTATGGGAAATGTATTCTTCTACCATTATTCCAAACACATTTCTAAACCTATTCTCTGTCTTCCTGTTCTACCTCTGTGCAAAGGACCAGGAAGGGAGAAAAAAGAAAGATAAGACTTTTTCCTAACTGATCTGTTGCAATCCCTCCTTACATGTTGTTCCTCTCAGACAAAATAACCCAATGTCAATGGACTCTGCAGGTCCACATTTATTCAAAGCTATAGTTTATGCCACCCTACCAATGTATTTGCTGTTTTTAGTCAACAAGTGGAGAAAAGTTGTTCAAAACAAGGATGTTTAGTAAGACAACATAGTAAAAAAATGCAATAAACTATTTCCTTCTTAAAGTTAGACCAAATTTTTCTGAAAATCTATACACCATCAAGAGGAAGAATGGACAATTCAGGGCACACATATATAAAGGAAAATGTGGTATTCCCTACATATGTGGGGAATACTTATGATAATTTTTTGTCCTTATTTGTCTTTTGTTTTCAAATAGGATCATGACATCAGGAGGGAGGAGATGTAATGACTTGGAAGTTAATTACATTTAAGTGAGGGAGGGCTGTGCAAGGTTCCCAGCCTCATTTTCTCCTCCAGAGGCACCTGGGTCCACGGGCAGGATCTAGATCAGGAGGAGTGCAGATGGCCTCAGATGCAGTGCCTTTTTAAACTAAGGTCTTTCTCAGATCTCTGTTTGTCAGAAGCAACACCCCTACAGTGATTAAGGCTAGGTAAAAATGAGGCAAAGAGCCAAAAAAAAAATCAGTTTAGGAAGGGAAGACTTTCAAGCTTTTGGGGCAAAACAGAAACAATTACTATTTATACTCACTCTGAGCCATCAGAACCCAAACAATGACCAAGTAAGGGTTGGTCTGGGTCACATAGGGGCAGCTAGGTGGAGCAATGCACAGAACATTGGTCCTGGATCAGTCAGGAAGACTCATCTTTATGAGTTCAAATCTTGCCTCAGACACTTGTAGCTTTGTGACCTTGGGCGAATTCATCTGTAAAATGAGACAGAGAAGGAAATGGCAAACCCTGTCCATGACTCTGCCAAGAAAATCCCACAAGGAGTCAAAAACAGACATGACTGGATAATAACAAGAACCTCTGTATCTTTTGTTAATATAATTGTTCTTATTTCATTGGGACTATTCATATCCTCTTCCCCCAATCCCAGTTTTGGTAGGTTATGCAGTCTCTATAAGATGTGTAGTCCTCTGCCAAATGGGATATAGTATCATTAGGCGTTGTTCCCTGCTGACCTTGCATGGTCATTTCATAATAGTCCTGGGCTGGTCCCATGATCACTACTGTTCATGTAAGGTGAAGCTCCCCTGAGATCAACATTGCAAAATTGGTCTCTACTTCAAAATTCTGATTTCAGAGACAGACTCAACTAATGTGCTACATTTTCCCTATAAGAGGCAGGTCCTGTTATATCTCTTTTTGCTTAGAACACAGAAATTTAATCTTTGGCTCCTTTAGAAATACAGTATATTCTCATATGCAGTATCAGACTTGGGAGAGAGAGGGAAGGAGAGAAACTCTGCAGATTCCCCATCTTTTTAAGTCACTTGCAATGTTGATTCTTTACAAACCGAAGTTAATTGTTGAATAGCATCCCTGTGAGAATATTGGCAACAAAAGATACAAGGTTTTTTGTCTGTCAGTGAGTAACCTGGGGTTAAATAATAGCAGTACATGATATTTCAAATGCAATCTAGGCTGCTTTCTTTCTCTTGGCAATTTTGGAACCAGCTCATTGTGCACCTTCGGACCTTGGGTAAGATATAAAGATTGATGGACCGTCCATCTCTCAGCATGTCATGTCAGGCTTCTGTGTCTATTTGCATTTTCCTGGGTGGATTTTGTTGTTGGGGTTATTGTGTGGTTTTTCAGTTCTGTCTGACTCTTTGTAACCCCATTTGAGATTTTCTTGGCAAAGATGTTGGAATGGTTTGCCATTTCCTTCTCCAGCTCACTTTATGTGAGGGAAGCTCACATCTAGGAAATATCTGAAGCCAGATTTAAACTGAGAACAATGAGGCTTCCTGACTTCAGACCCAATACTCTATGCTCTGTACCATCTGGGTAAATAGTAAGGCCACACTTTTTTTTTGATTAAAGCTTTTTATTTTCAAAACATATACATGGTTTCCAACATTCACCTTTGTACCTGTTGCAATTTTTTTTCCTTCCCTTTCCCTCACGGTCTCTCTCTCCTATACAGCAAGTAATCTAATATATCTTAACATGTACATTTCTTCTATAAGTATTTCCATAATTATCATGCTGCACAAGAAAAATCATATCAAAAAGGAAAAAAAAATAAGTAAGAAAACAAAATGCAAGTAAGCAACAATGGAAAGAGAGAGAATGCTATGTTGTGATTCACACTCAGTTTCCACACTCTGGGTGTATATGGCTCTCTTCACAAGATCATTGGAACTAGCCTGAATCACCTTGTTGAAAAGAGCCACATCCATTAGAATTGATCATCATATAGTCTTGTTGCCATGTACAACGATCTCCTGGTTCTGCTCATTTCACTCAGCATCAGTTCATGCAAGTCTCTCCAGGCCTCTCTGAAATCATCCTGCTGGCTGTTTCTTATAGAACAGTAATATTGCATGACATTCATATACCATAATTTATTCCGCCATTCTCCAACTGATGGGTATACATTCAGTTTCCAGTTTCTTGCCACTACCAAAAAGGCTGCCACAAACATTTTTGCACATGTGGGTCCCTTTCCCTTTCATATGATCTCTTTGGAATATAGAAGACCATACTCTTTTGAATGATTGTGAATTGTTAGTTCCTTCCTTTCCTAAACTGTCTTGTCTTTATTTTGTATTTATTCTCTGTGTATTTGTATTTGTATATGTCTTGTGCAAGTACATATGTACATGTACTAGTATATTTGTATATGCCTTTCCCAATGTTTGTAGATTGGTTTCAGGTTGTGGCCATCTCTGCCTTAGGGTGGAGGATTATTCCATCTTCTTTCAAACATCTTTGTAGTCTAATAGGATTACCACTTTTATAATTTTTTCCAGGTTGATTGCAACATCTGACTCCTTACTCAATCCTCCCACATCTTATTTCCTATGAATTTCTCCATCAGGCATTTGCAGGTGAGTGGAAAAGAACCAGAATATTATCCATCAATTTGGGTACTCTTGGCAATAGCTGACTGGACAAGTAATCATCAGCTGAGCCAAGCAGAATCATCAAATCAACTTTACGATTTATGTTATGAATGTTATGAATTTTTTAGTTTCAATTAAGAAAAATGAGTTGTTGAGAGTAGAACCTCAGAGTTGTAAAAGACTTCTGAGGTCATCCAGTCCAACATCTGAGATCTGGACTCTCATGTTGAAAACTCTCTCAAAATGGCCTCAGTGAGACTCCCTTCCCCTTTCAATCATCACAGTGAATGGAAGGTAGTACCCCGATTACTTAGCAATTAAGTGGCTTAGTGGTTAGAGATCTGGATTTAGAATGAAGAGGACATCAGTTTGAATTCTGCCTCATACAGTTTAGTAGCTGTGTGACTTTGGGTAAATAACTTAATCTTTCCCAGTCTCAGTTTCGTTATCTATAATAGGAGCTACTTTACAGAATTCCCATGAGGATCAAATAGTGTTATAATACTTGGCAAATTTTAAAGTTCTACCTGGATTAATGGTAGCTAGTTTTTATTATGTGCTCTTGTTAAGGAGATATTTGGCAGAAGGGCAGGAAAAAGTCTTCTGTGTCTGGAAAGAAGTCAGAGAAAAGAAGTCCTATCAAATAGATGGTATGGGGTGTACCAAGGTGAAGAAGAAGAAGAAGAAGAAGAAGAAGAAGAAGAGAGAGAGAGAGAGAGACATCAAACATCAAAGCTTACTATGTGCCAAGCACTGTACTAAATGCCAGGGATACAAAAAAGCAGCAGCATAATCCCTGCCCTCAAGGAGCTCACCTTCTAATGGGGGATACAATATGCAAACAACTATGTACATACAAGGTATACACATGCAGTGGGGAGCATATTATAGAAAGTGGGATTTGAGGTGAGACTTAGAGAAAGCCAGAGAAGTTCAGAAGAAGGAAGACATCATTCTAAGCATCAAGAATGGCCAATAACAAGTCATGGACTCAGGACACAGAGCATCACATATGAGAAAAAGGAAGCAGCTTAGCTAGGTGTTGCTGAATCATAAAGGAAAAGAAAAGGAACCAAATGTAAGAACACTGGAAAGAGTGAAGAATAGTCCCCAGGTCCCACAGTCACTCAGAGCCCCAAGATCCTTCTCACTATTCCTTGACTCAGTATCCAAATTCAGGCTCCTCTCACCTTCTTCCATTTACCTATAGGAATACATAAATAAAATTTTTATCATTTTTACCTTCTAAATTTCTTGCCCTGGGCAAAGTTCTAATGACTCCAGCCTTGCTAGAGTTCTCCATAAGGTAAAGATCTTTCACTGTAACCTTGCCATCCACCAATAATAATCCATACTTGGAGGTGGGGGTAGAAGTGATACAGCTCAAAAATACATGGGGCCAGTGACAAATTATATGGATATATCCATGGTCAAGAGACATCAACAAATAGATTTGCTTCTCCATTGCCAATTATCTTAACTTCTGCATTAGGAATATTTTTTCCCCCATATGGGAGCACATGTGGATTGGATGAGGCATTCCATTATGGATTCTAGGACCCCAATCTCATCATGCCCTTGTGCATACCAATTTTCTTTTTACAGGACAAGGTATGTACAATTGCTAGTCATCACTCCTGCCTTTAACATGGACTCAAGTTTTCAATTTGATAAGCTTCAGTTTAGCAGATGGTAACCTGATAGATTTTTCAGAGGATAATCCAGCATCACATTTAACACTCAGGATAATTATCAAACAAGATATGGTCAGAACTGATCACATTACTTGGAAGTCACAATCAGGATTAGGAATATTGATTGTTATCTTGGAGTAAGGACAGGGGAACTTATGCTATTATATATCTCTCTCTCCTAACTCTCTCCAGTGGAAGATAAACTTCTTGAGGTCAAGGATTATTTCATTCTTTTTATTCCTAGTATCTAGCAAAAGGCCTTATATATAGTAGGTGTTCAATGAATGTTTTCAAATTTAATGGAATAAGTACATGGAGTTATTTTTTGGCCCATAGGCAAACTTAAGAAAGTGAATCTGAGGGATCTGGTACTATGGATATAGAACCCAGTGAGACATACTTTGTCTAGTCCTTAGTCCAATTAATTGAAATTTCTTGGGCACTGTCAGGGCTATTCATCCTTTTGCTTTCTTCTTCCAGTTCTCTGCTTCCAGTTCCCTTTTGTGGAACACCAGTTTGCTTTGCATAAGTAATATAGTCTTAGACTTATAAGATTTCCTTTGGGGGAAACACAATTAAATCAATCTTGATATCCCCCTCTAACCATTGATGGAGAGTTTCTCTGTCTCCTTCTATGGCCCACTGCACAATCTGAGAGCAATTTGGTCTGAATGAACTAGGCTAGAGATCAGTCAGTTAACCAGAACTTTTTGCCACTTGGCTGTATTTCATAGCCTGTCATGATTGGACTCCCACAAGTCAGTATTCTTTTTACTGGGTCTGATCTTGCTTAAGCCATTTATTCAACTGTGTCTATTACTCAATGACTGTCTCTACAGACTAAAACAGAGCACTCCTGATGGACATAATGGTATCAAAGATGTTTATTGTTACTCCCTAAAAGCCATATTATATATCCAGGTTGTTTCAGGAAATCTAAGGCAGGATGCTATCTACTATTGTTCATTCTCTTGCCGTTATTAAGAAGAGTAGTACCTAGATTTTGTGAAAGCACTTTCATTTCTTCCTTCTGTTCCAGATCAACCATATTTACCAGTGTGATGATCTTGTAGGCTGAAGGATCATCCTGTGCCTATTTTAGAGAATTATCTAGTCAAGATTTTTGGTCTCTTCTGCAAGAGATATAGTCCTACTCCTCTAAAAATCCCTGGAAGAGGTAAGGGAATCTATCATGAGTCCTAACTCATGGAGTCATCCATTATGTTAGCTACCCCTCCAAGTTTTGTGTCATCTGCAAATTCAATGAGCATATCATTTATACCTTTCGCTAAATCACTGATAAAAAAAAAAACAGCCTAGAGTCAAGCACAGATTTCTGGATTACTCACTATGATGTCAGGTCAGTCCACAGGCATTTACTATGTGCTAGTTAGCACATTGTAAGTTTAGGGAGCACTAGGTGCCAATGTTGTCCTAGGGAACAATGGGTCTGGTCACCAGCTTCTTGTCTTCTGCCCCAACTTTGGGATTGAAATCCTGCTTCAGCCTACTCACTTCATTATCTCTCTCTAGAGGCTTCCCAGGGAGCCCTGTATCATCCTGAATCTAGATCATTCAACTAGGGCATTTTTGTTTCAAAGCCTTAAGATGGTTTTCCTGGCCCTCAACATATATGACATTGCCACATGCTATTAGATTGGATCTTAAGGAAAGGTCCTGTGTAGTCAATTGCCTTGCCTCTCTCAATGGATTTATCTCTAGACACAGCCACATTTTTTCTGAACTCATTCCTTAATAGTTAGCATGTCCCCATGACTCATAATCTCATTATATCTTGAAATTTGAAGTTACAGAATCGTTAACTCCAATTTTTAGTGTCCAGCTATAAAACTAGGTCTGAATCCATATGGTTGGATTATTGTATAATCCATCTCTGTTTAATGTCTCCACGTGAATAGTATGCAACACAAAGGCTTTCAGTAAATTATATCCACAACATTATCTTTATTTCCTAGTTTAATAATCCTGTCAAAAATGGAGATGATGCCAGTTTTGTATAAGCTGATCTTTATGAATCCTTGCTGGTTTCCCTTGCTACATATTCTATTTCTTTTTATTTTATTTTATTTTTATTTTTTTATTTTTTTTATTTGCATAACATATGTGTGGGTAATTCTTCAACAATAACCCTTACATAGCTTTCCGTTACAAATTTTTTCCCACCAACTTCCCCACCCCTTCCCTAGATGGCAGGATATCCACTACATGTTAATTATGTTAAAATATTGGCAAATCGAATATATGTATACATATTTCCAAACTTATCATTGTTGTGCAAGAAAAATCTTATCTACACAAACGATATATCAGATAAAGGAAACACAATGTAAGGAAACAACAATCAAGGAGTATGAGAATGTTATGTTGTGGTCCACATTTCGCATCCCTCTCTCTGGGTGTATATGGCTTTCTTCAGTGAACAATTGGAGGTGGTTTGAAACATATCATTGTTGAAGAGAGCCATGTCCATCAGAATTGATCGTCATATAGTACTGTTGTTGCCGTGTATAATGATCTCCTGGTTCTGCTCATTTCACTCAGCATCAGTTCATGCAAGTCTCTCCAGGTCTCTCTGAAATCATCTTGCTGGTCATTTCTTACAGAACAATAATATTCCATAATATTCATATACCATAATTTATTCAGCCATTCTCCAATTGAAGGGCATCTATTCAATTTCCAGTTTCTCCTCGCTACATATTCTAAAACTACTTCTTTAGATACTTTTTTTTCTAGAATTTTCTCAGGAGTCAAAGTCAAATTCATTGATCTATAACATTGCAGATGCTTCACTTTTCTTTTTTTTGGAAAATCAGGACATTTATCCTTCTCCACTTTGGGTAACCTTATCTTTTGAATAGTATTTCAAGCATTACTGACAGTAGCTTGATAATCCCATCTGACAAGTCCTAGTTGACTCAATAATAGTTATCTACATGACTGGATACCTTTCCTTTCTTGATGATTTCTTAAAATATGATGTCTATGTCCTTTTTTTGATCATGACTTTCAGGTAATCCAATAATTTTTAAAATTATCTCTTTTCAATCTATTTTCCAGGTCAGTTGTTTAGATATTTCAATTTGCTGACATATTTAAATATCCAATGAGATAGTTTATATTTTTTCTGCATTTTCATTTTGTTTTATTATTTCTTGATGCTTTGTGGAGTTTTTAGCTTTCACTTGCCCAATACTATTTTTAAATAATTGTTTACTTCAGTGAGCTTTTGTACCTCCTTTTTCATTTGACCAATTCTAATTTTTAAGGAGTTGATGTTTTCTTAATTTCTGTGTATCTTTTTTCCATTTGGTCAATTCTGCTTTTAAAAAATTCTTCTCTTTAGTGGATTTTTGTGTTTCTTTTACCTTGGCCTATTTTGGTTTTTAAGGTATTATTTTTACTTCTTTGATTTTTAAAATTTGTTTTGAGTTCTCCCAGGAATTTTTTTGAGGGGGTCTGAGATCAATTCACCTTTCTCTTTGAGGTTGTGCATATAACTGCTTTGATTTCATTATCTTCGTCTGAGTTTGTATTTTGATCTTCCCTGTCACCATGGCCACCCTGTTACCACCTTTCTAGGGCCTGGTCCTTTTTTTTTTTTTTTGGTTGTTTATTCATTTCTCCAGCCTATTTCTTGACTTTTAACTTTATGTTAAAGTTGGACTCTGCTCCCAGGGTGGAGAGGACCCTGTTCTAGGCTTCAGATTGTTCCTGCTTCTGCTTTCAAAGTTAGCAGTCTTTCAGTTCTTCCAAGATTGTATGATCTAAGAAGAGGGGTGGTCACTCTTCTTCTCTCCTTACTCTAGTCTATGAATGACCACAAGTACTTTCTTCCTCTCTGGAAAGTCAACCAGGCTTCCTATTTCTCCTAGCACTCCTTCTTGCCTTGGAACTGAAACTTGGAACCATGTATAGGCAATGCAGCAGAGTCCTGCTCCCAGAACCAACAAAGGGTCCCTTGTAATCTCCTTCTGACCAGTTGTCTGCCCAGCTTACCATCTGAGGGCTGAGATCTCTGAAAGCTTCAGATTTTGATTCAATCACTCCATGGACTGCTGCTGGCTTCTTGGGGTACTGAGCTGGATTGCATTTCCATTCTCAATACAGTGGGTCCAACCTTTCCTGCCAATCTTCTAAATTATCTTGGGCTGGAAAACTGTTTCATGTCATCATTTTGTTGGTCCTGTTACTCTAGAATTCTTTTTGAAGCATTATTTTGCAGTTGTTTGGAGGGGAATTTGGAAGAGTTCAGGTCAGTCCCAGCTTTTAATCTGTCATCTTGGCTCTGCCTCTCTTGAATGCTTTCTTAAAAACTCCTGACTTTTCTTGAACACCAACTTCCTGTTAGTCATTTTTTATTCTGTCCATTCCATTGTAAAAGTTTCTTCTTTGCTTCTTTCTCCTATACTGTTTATATGTTTCTATGTACTCATTAAAAAAATGAGTTGGTTGATAAGTCCTTATGCATCCATATCAGTCTATTCAGATAAATTCCATTTTTCCTCCTCATTTAAAGTTTCCTTTGGTGTCTTTTAATTTTTGAGTATTTCCCATCTCCCCTAAAGCATTTTAGTTCATGGGATCTCGCTTATCTTTCCTAGGAACCCTTTGAAATATGCTTATCTCAAATCTAGAGTACATATCAAACTATTTCTAGATTTCCTCTTCTCCCAAGATTTCTGTCATTTTCTCACCAGGAACCAGTTCCTCTTAAGGTAGGGAGAATCAGATCCAGTGTAGGATTCTTCTGTGATAAGGTAAGTCAAGAAACTCTTGGTTTCTCTGTATTAGAGAAAATGGGAGAGACAGAGACAGAAAGACAGAGAAGGAAAGTAGGGAAAGAGAGAGTCAGAGACACAGAGAGAGAGACAGAGAAACAGAGACAAGAGACAGAGATAGAGAGAGACAGAAAAAGAGAGAGACAGAGAGAAAGAGGGGGGTAGAGAGAGACAGAGAGACAGAAAGACAGAGAGAGAGACAGAGAGACACACAGAGACAGAGACAGAGAGATAGAGACACAGAGAGAGAGACAGAGAGTCAGAGTGATTTCAAAGCAGATGTTTAGATAGCTTGAATCCCCCTACTCTGTGCTAGGCTTCTGAAGTGTTTCCCAAACTATTCATGTATGTTCTTTTTCTTGTCTTAAGTATACTCCTTTATGCTTTTATAATATATCCTAGTGACAAAATAATTTCTGTTTCTCCCTCCTTTGACCTTTGTTCAAATACTTTTAATCATGCTTCTCCCCTGATTCCTGATTTCCACACATGGATTTCCACACATCATTAATATACAATGGCTTTATTGTTATTCAGTTGTATCTCATTCTCCATGATCTTGTGGACCTTCATGGCACATCAACACTGTCTGTGGTTTAGTTTGGTTTTTTGTCAGATACTGGGATGGTTTGCCATTTCCTTCTCCAGTGGACCACCTTTTGCCAGAACTCTCCACTGTGATCTGTCTCTCTTGGATAATCCCACATAGAATAGCTCATAGTTTCACCACAATAAGGCAGTGATCCAGGAGGTGAATATACAGTGGCACCCCACCCCTACTTTTATTGATCTTATTTCTTTTGGATAAAGTATATCCATTCATAGCTACTGTCCAGTTATTGCCTCAGTGATACCTACAAGACCAAATTTGCTTCTTTGCATTAGGACTCACTATTTTTTTTTTAAATTTATTGCTTAAATTTTGAACATTTGTGTATGGATATTTGAGGCCATAGGTTTTGCTATTCTTTCTTTGAATTTTATCTCTTGTGAATTTCTATGTGCCTTTTCTTCTGTTCTTGCTTTGATCCCACATGTAAGAAGATTTTAGTTCACAAATAGCTTCAGACACTTACTAGCTGTGGGAACCTAAGCAAGTTGTTACCTGATTGTCTCAGTTTCCTGCTCTGTAAAATAGTGATAGTAACAGCACCCACCATCCAGAGTTGTGGAGATCAAAGGAAATAATCATTGCAAAATGCTTAGACCTAGTGCTTCCCCCATGGAAATGTCACCTATTATTATTATTTATTGCTAATTATGGTTTCTAATTTAAAGGCTATGCCATAGGCAGGCTTTCCCTTCCCCCGGTCTTTTTTGTTTAAAGCCCTTTGAGTAGATTTATAAGATACCTCGCATATATGTTCTTAGCAGTCGTTGTTTGATGTGCTCTCTCAAGTCAACAGTGTGGCAACCCTCCATTATAAGCCCCAATCAGGAAATACAAATGCTATTTGCTTTTTAGCGGGGTTGCATCGTTGTGCCAAAGAGAGCTTTCACTCGGCTGCCTCTGGGACATCGGAGCCGCCAGCAGGCAGGAGAGCTGGGGGCGGGGGCCATGTTGTCCAGGAAGGTGCCTCATTCTAGTCTTGTAGGACTTTGGGGAGCTATGGAGGGACAGCCTGCCACAGCCAGGAAGGCCTCTGACCAACTGGCGGTATGGCCACAGAATTCCATTTCATTTCTCAGTTTCAAGGCACTTTCTGGATAATGAGCGTCCCAGCACTCATAATACTAGCTGTCAGGGTTCAGTGCGCATGGAGATGCCCTCGGCGAAATCGCAGAACAAGAAGCCCTAGGCCAGTGAGTGTCTGAAGCAGTATCACACCCGGGTGCCATTGTCAGTCCAACAAGCAAGGAGCATAGGTTTGGGGCTAGCAGGTATCTTCAGGTGCTCTATCCGCCTTATTACACTTACTATTCCTCTAGCCTGAATGTATCTGAAACATCTTTAATTAACTCTTTTTTTTAAAAATTAACTCTTTAATTACTAGGGTAATAAAACATCAAAGAGGAAAGGTCTCTGACTAAAAAACTTACCCAGACTTCTCAAGCAAGAGTGCTTAATCTGGGCTTCATAGATCACAAAGAGTCTGTGAGTAGACTTCAAAGGCACACGAACTTGGATGGGATTACATCTTTATTCAATATAGTTGGATTTTTTGTTAACCCTATATATTTTTATTTTAAAACATTATTCTGAGAGGTGATTCATAGGCTTTCTTAGACAGCCAGAGGAGTCCAGGACACAAAAATTAAGAACCCCTGCCCTAAAGGGAGTATAAAAGTCTTTACAATCTTTCCCTCTGGAAAAAGTTATGTATACATCTTGTTAGGAGCTCAGACAATTTCCTTGAAGATATAGCACACAACACAATTCGTTGCCTCAGGAGTAGCCCATCTCTTGAATGCAGGGGGAGGCTTTGGGAGCACATGTGTGAGGACCTTTCTGATTCCCAGACTTGTTTGAGGGCTAGTGGAATAAGCCAGAGTTATCCTGTCTCAAAGCTCTGCCTCTGGAGGACCCTGGATTGAGGCTCTGAACATCCCCTACCCCTACTCTCCAAAATCCCGTGCTCAGCTTTGCTGGGCTGTGCTAATGCTTCCCCCGGAGGACTTAGCCCAGTGTCTCATGCCCATGGTCCAAAGTCAAACTAGGGAACAAGACTCTCTTCTTCCTCAGACTTGTCTTGTCCCCTGTCTGGGCTTCTGATTCACAAGTTCTCCATTGTAGATTTGTGTGCTAGAAGTCCTACAGCCCCATGAGGTCACCAGCTTCTCTCTCTCTGTCTCTGTTTCTCTCTGTCTCTCTATCTCTCTCTGTGCCTCTGTCTCTCACCTTTGAAGAGCCTGTATGTAGAGCTTGTAGCCAGTTTTTAAAAAGCACAGGTAACCTAAGCTTCTTGGTTCCTATTCTTGTGTTGGAATAGAGCAAGAGAACAAGGTGAGATCTCTTTGGAGGATATCAGTATAGTTCTGGGAAATGTGGTTACTTTTGTGGCCTTCCTGGTTTGTCAGTTCTTGGAGTAACATTTTATGGATGTCCTCAGGCAGAGTCTTGTGAAAGTAGGTCATGTTCTTTCCTTTTTGTTCTGTTTCTTCTTTCACAACATAACTAATGTGGAAATACATTTACATTATTGCACATGTATTATAATCTATATCAGATTGCTTGCCATCTTGGGGAGGGAAATGAGAGAAAAAAAACTGAAACTCAAAATCTTCTAAAAATGAATATTAATATTGGATTTCTTGCCATCTAGGGGAGGGAGTGGGGAGAAGGCAGGGAAAATCTGAAACAAGGGGATGCAAAGATCAATGTTGAAAAATTATCCATGCATATGTTTTGAAAATAAAAAGCTTTAAAAAAATAAAAAAATGAATGTTAAAAACTATTTTTATATGTAATTTAAAATACTTTTTACAAAAAAAGAAGAAAGAAAGTAAGCCATGTTGCAAGCTTTTTGTTGATAGTATTAAGGCTAGTGGATAAGCCAACACTAGTGGATCAGCTAGTAATAACGCTGTTATCAGTGACAGCTGAATCATTCCTTTTGGATTTCCCTTTTTTAGAGGTGTGCCTATGTGAGAGGGGGAGGAGCTCTGATAGGAAAAATCATTACCCTTCCTGAATCCAATTGGAAAAATATCCAAGTGCCATTGTTCATCCAATGGCTTCACTTATCCACCTTGTATAAGCAAGGAGCATAGGTTTGGAGCTAGCAGGTACCTTAAAGGCTATCTAGTCCAACTCTGTTGGATCACATAGCTAGTGAATTGCAGAGGATGAATTTGAATCTAGGTCTTTTGACTTCAAATCCAGCATTTTTTTGGTCATACTTCTGCCCTACTTCCCAAATCTCAAGGAGAGAAAAAGTATGCTTAACCTATGTCTACAATAATATCATGAAATTCAATCATGAATTAGTATAGCCTGTTATGTTTTATGTGTTTAAAGTTTTCAAAGAGATGGGGTCATCTCTTCCCACAAAGACAATTTTTGGTCTTTTTGTTATAGAGGGTAAAGAGAAACTTCCCAATTTACTCCTGATAGTTAAGAATAATAATAACAAACATTTATATATTGTTTTGAGCTTTTTGCATATTAACTCATTTAATCCTCATAACAGCCCTGAGAGATAGCTGCTATTATTATCTTCATTTTACAAATGAGGAAATTGAGGCAGAAAGTGGTTGACTTGCCCAGGGTCATACTATTAGGTGTCTGAGGATTTGAATTCTGTCTTTCTGGTTCCAAGTACTACTTATACTCTATCACCTAGCTGCCCAGCTCTTTTAGTAAAGATGTTTTATGCTTCTATTTTCCCTTTCCACTCTGTCTATAACTATGCCTGGAACACTCACCTTCTTCCATTCCAGCTACTGACCTCCCTGGCTTCCTTTTAAGTACCATCTAAAATCCCACCTTCTACAGGGAGGTTTCTCCAACCCCTCTTAATTCTAGGGCCTTCTCTCTGTTAAATATTTCTTATTTAGCCTATAAGTAGTTTGATATACATACACATAAATACAAATGAATGCATATATAATATATGTGTATGTATACACATATATGTGTACATACACCTATGTGTTTGCATGTTGTCTCCCTTGTTAAATTATAAGCTCCTTGAGGGTAGGGACTGCCTTTTGCTTCTTTTTGTATTCCTAGCATTTAGGATAGTGCCTGGCACATAGTAAACATTATTTAATTAATGTTTATATATTGATTAATCAGTATATCCCCCAGATTTGGTTAGAGAAACTAATAATGACATATGCATTACTTCCCTCCCCCTGCCAAAAAAGCCCAAAGTACAGCTGGTAAATAATTGATAAATATTTGCTAATGATATTAATTGATTGATAATATCCTTTTATCGTAAGTTTTGGTAATCTATCATCAATCAGGACATAGATGTAATTTATATACTTAGTCAGTACCATAAAAACTCACTGAAGACTCAGCTCCTGAATTCTCCCTGTGTAGAAATGTGAGTGTCCTGTGTTACACAGCTTGAGAGAAATGTTGATTAATGGAGACTTGCCGGAATGTCACCTTGGAGGAAAATACATGGTTTCCAGTTAGGCAGGAAGGGAATCTTGTCATAAGAGCCAGTATGAGACAAGTTTACCAGGATCTCTAGGAATCAGGTTAGTGGTTTGTTCCTTGAAGGTTGGATATTTGTATTATTGAATAATCAATAAAGTTTGACTATGCATTTATCACTGAAAATATTAGTGTAGCATTAGTTCTCATAAGCCTATGTAAAAGTAATATGGGTTTCATGAGTCCACTATGCGTTTCACCCATTGTGCTGAGTGCCTTCCTCCAGGTCTCTTAATATTACATAGGAACCAACCCAGCATACAAGATGTCCATCTGCTATTTCTCACAGCCATATGCCTGGCAAGTGTAAGATAATGATTTTAAGGAAAAGCAATCAATTTGTATGCAATGAATGATGTGTTCTGAGCCAACGATTACAGCTCAGGAAGAGGCCAAAGGAAGGTATGGTACTGTCCCCTGAAAACATTGACCTGAAGTACTAAGACAAAGTCCTGTTGATCGTGGGCTGATATCAAGAAGAAAACAGAAGATAAATTAGAATGCATCATTTTGCATTTGTATTGTTCAACTCAATTTCGTAAGCATTGATTAGGGACCATCTTTGCTCTGTCTCTCACAGTGTGAGCATCTTGCATGCTGAACGTAAGTTGAGGGTCTCCTCCTTTTACTCTCCGTTTATTCTTTCTGCTTAGAGTCAATGAGAGGGATGGCCTTAAAAGGCCTTTTTTGCATTTCTGATTAACTAAAAAAAATTTTAAGGCTTTTTTCTCTTTGATTTCCTTGTGTCCTTTCCCTACTACTAATTTTTTGGTTTTTGTGCCAGCTAAATGTTTACTGTTTTAGTTTTCTTTTATTTGACTAGAAATCCTGGTTCCTACCTTTTTCCTGTGTGGCATAGGGGAAAACAACATTTACAACTAAAGTAATTGTTTCCTTAGCCCACATATAAAATTCATCTGCTTTCTAGCATAAATTTCCTATCTTTAAAGAGACCTCCCCCACTTTCCAGGCACATAAAAATACAACACTGTATTTTAGGGACAATTTATGGGATTTTCAAAGGTAACTATGCCAGATTTTGTCTTACATACTGACTTTGGAATTTAATTCTTTCAGTGAAATGTAACTTTATTGTTAGTAGATATTGCTGATGATATAAAGTTTAGATAAGCCATACACTCCATTAAAATCATTTCATAAAAAAATTAGAGAAGTAATATGCATTTGACAACTATGTATAGGACATGTATTATTATTCAAAGGATAGCGATAATTACAAAACAAAACATTAATTACTGATTACATGAAACTGAAAACATTCCTCACAAACAAAATTAATGCATCTAGGATAAGAATGGGCAAAAAAAATCTTTGTATCAAATTTCCTAAATAAGGCTTTGATATCTAAGAGATAGGTGTGTGTGTAAAACCAAAATCCATTGCTCAGAGACATATAGTCAAAGATTATAAACAAATAATTCTCAAACAAATCACAGACCAAAACAGTATGAAATAATTTTTTTCTTTTTTTTATTTATTCATACTTTTTATTTGCAAAACATATGTATGGGTAATTCCTAAACATTAACCCTTACAAAGCTTTCTGTTATAAATTTTTCCCCCCTACTCCCCACCCCTCCCCTAGATGGCAGGATATCCACTACTTGATAATTATGTTAGAATACTTAAGGAATCGAATATATGTATAGTTATTGCCACACATCATTTTTTTGTGCAGGAGAAATCGTATCTACAAGAAATAATAATCCGATAAAGGAAATACAATGCAAGCAAACCTCAATAGAGGACATGAAAATGTTATGTTGTGGTCCACATTTCACATCCCTCTCTCTGGGTGTATATGGCCTTCTTCACTGAACAATTGGAATTGGTTTAAAGCATTTCATTGTTGAAGAGAGTCATGTCCCTTAGAACTGATCGTCATATAGTATTGTTGTTGCCGTGTATAATGATCTCCTGGTTCTGCTCATTTCACTGAGCATCAGTTCATGCAAGTCCCTCCAGGCCTCTCTGAAATTGTTCTGCTGGTCGTTTCTCACAGAGTAATAATATTCCATAACATTCATATACCATAATTTATTCAGCCACTCTCCAATTGATGGGCATCCATTCAGTTTCCAGTTTCTAGCCACTACAAAAAGAGCCACAAACATTCTTGCACATGTGGGGTCCTTTCCTTCTTTTATGATTTCTTTGGGATATAAACCTAACAGAAACACCAAAACAGTATGAAATAATATTCCAAATGAATATCAGTAATAATTATAAGAAATGTGAATCAAAATAGTTTGATATTTGACCTCATAAGCATCAAAAAGGCACCTTTTAATAAAGATGGCAATACTTAATGGCTGCGGGAAAATAGCACATTAATGCATTATCAATGGAGCTGTCAGTCAGTACAACTGATATGAACTGACCATCTTCTCCTCTCAGGAAGAAGCCCAACCAACTATTATCAGATATAATCATATTCCCAGACTATTCTGTTTGAATAGAATGATTGTGAGAATGGAACTTTTTTGTCTATCCCTCAGACCTCTATGCATCTTTAAACAGGTGTATTCCATCTGGCTTCTTGATTCCCCTATCTTTGAGCTATTTGAGTTGGTGACTTTATGCCTGGGAAACCCCCAAGGCTATATTTCCCCTATAAAAGATCTGGTTATGATGAAGATCTTTGCTAAATTCTTTCAGGACTAAGCCCACTATAAGATTACTTTCTCTCCCTTATAGTGCCTTCCCTCTAATGACATCTTTCTCCTTACTCTACTTAACTCTAGTCATGTTCTCCCAACTCTATTTCATATTTGCCACTTCCGATGCATATTTTACCTCTTATTTTTGTCTGTAACCTCTTCCCCTAAATAAACTTGCCCTTTGCCAAAGAGAATGGCCAATGTGAATTTGTCTCATGTTTATTTCAAACCAGGAATTGCTACACTGACCCCAGCACAACCATTCTGGAAATATATTTGGAATTTTTAAAATAGTAAAATGTCTATAACCTTTGATTCTACTACTATATAAGATAAGAAGAAAATTCACTTATACACTAAAAAAGTTATAGCAGCATTTTTTTTATGATAGCAAAGAATTAGAAACAAAGTAGATGTTCATCGATTAGAGAATGGCTCAAAAAATTGTGGTACATTGATGTAATAGATTATTACTGTAATATGGAAAATGATGATATGGTGATTCAGAGAAGTGTGGAAAGATTTACATCATTTGATGCAGAGTTAAAACAATATATACAATGATGAGCCAAGAAAAAAACATGCACAATGATGACAATAGTACAAATGGAAAGAACAAACAAAACAATCAAAAATGAATGCTGCAAAATTGCAAAAAATTATCATGGCTCTAAAAAAGAGCTATGAGAAGATATTCCATCCTCTTCTTTGCAGAGGTGGGAGATCAACAGATATAGTACATTACGCATATTTAAACATTTCTTTTCTTTTTTCCCCACTAAAGTATCTGTTGTATGATTTGGAACTACACCCAAAAGGCTATAAAACTATGTATATCCTATAATCTGACAACACCAACCTAGATCTATATCCCAAAGAGATCAAAGAAAAAGGAAAAACATCCATTTATATGATAATATTTATAGTAGTTCTTTTTATGGTGATAAAGAATTGAAAATTCAGAAGATGCCTATCAGTTGGGGAATGGCTAAACAAATTGTGCTATATGATTGTGCTGTAAGAAATGATGAGCAAGATGGTTTCAGAAAAACTAATATGGACTGATGCAAAATGAGTAAGCAGAACCAAAACACTCTGCATAGTAAGAGCAATTTTGTAAAGATGAACAACTGTGAAAGACTTAGTTACTCTGATCAAGACAATGATCCAAGACAAATTCCAAGAGAACATGATGAAAAATGCTATCTACTTCCCAGAGAGTGAACTGATGAACTCTGAGTGCAGATTGAACCATACTTTTTAAAACTTTCTTTATTTTTCTTGTTTTGTTCATTTGTTTTTTTTTTTTGTTGTTTGTTTGTTTGTTTGTTTTTTTACAATATGGCAGCCCTGAGCCCTGGGCAATGGCCAGAGCCCTAGGCAGTGGAAGGCACAGGATCATAGCTTCCATATCTAGGTACCCCTCTTTTCCCACCTCTCTTTATCCAAGGTTGGATAGTGTGGGGTAAGGAAGAGTATTAGAGTCTGGGTTCCTCATAGAAAGTAAGTTGGGTTTAGAGGGGAGGAGCCAGGATGGGCTGGGCTAGCTTGTTTCTCCACAGCTGGGAATCCCACTTGCCTGTTTGGGGAATTGGGTGGGGGAAAATGGTTAGGCTATAGACTGGAGATGTCCCCCTTATGGGAAAATTTCATTTGAAACTCATTAGTTCCAGAAGGCACAACAACTGGTGAAAACAGTTAACAAGTATGGAGGTACCATTATATTAAAATTTTTTAAAAAATTATTTGTCATATAGTTTAAGAAATGGGGAGGAAGAAGAATATAGAAAGTCTAGTAATGTAAAGAATAAAATATCAATAAAAATTTTTGTTAAAAAAAAAAAGATTTGATCTATGACCTCATGAGATGCCGGATAGATGCCTCATGCAGTGGAAAGAATAAAGAAAATCCTGGTTCAAGTCTGAGTTTACATCTGTGTGTCCCTTGGGCAAATTACTTTACTTGTTCTGGACCAATGGTGTCAAGTTCAAGTAGATATGTATCCTGCAGACCACATACTAACTTAGAAAACTAAGGATTTAACATCATCTATGTTGTATTGCATTCCATTATTTTCTATATATTTCCTAATTAAATTTTAATGTGGTTCTGGCATTAGGAGTCTTTGCTCTGGACCATTGTTTCCTTATCTATGAAAGGAAAAGATTGGATATAATGAAATGTTACTGCATCATAAAAAATGATAAATAAGACAACTTCAAAGGAACATAGAAAGATGTGGTTAACTGATACAAAGACAAATGAGCAGAGCCAGGAAAACATTCATGTGATATAATTGATATAAATAATGTTAAAATGACAAAATGATGTAAAAATAAAACCAAATAAATAAGCAATTCTGAAAGGCTGCAGAACTCTGATTAAAATTGAGACTTCAGGGGACACATCATGAATGAATCATGCTATTTATCTCTTGATATAAAAGTGATATAGAGTTTATATACATGCATGTATGTATGTGTGTATATATGTGTGTTGCTGATTACATATTTGGTCCAAGGGAGGATTTCTGTTGGGGAGCAGGGGAGGTAGAATTAATGGCCAATAATGGGAAAACAAGAAAACATTAAAAAAAAAAAAAGATTGGCCTAGATGATCTTTATATCCTTTTCCAGCTTTAAATCTTATAATCTTACAAACAGCACAATAGGAAGAAGACATGTACATATAGTTAAGTATAAAACACAGTAATATATAAATCCACTATTTTTTTTTTAATGCTGGTAAAGGGGGAGGATTCTGAGAAGATGGTGGAGTGAGGTGGTAAATTTCAAGCTCTCCAGATTTCCCACACAAACAGAACAAATCTGCACCTCAGGGCAAATATAGACTAGTGAAAAATCTGGAAGACTCTGGGCAGAACTGGGATCCTTCTGGTTCAACCCAAGAAAATCTGAAGAAAACCTTCAGGCCAGGGATTAACCCAAGTGAAGTGCAAACAACTCCAGGCTAGCTCCTCTGAAACAGCATTTGGGGACCCTTGGGGCTAGCTGTGTGTGGCTGGAGGCTCAGTAGGAATCACTGAGACTTTCACCTCGGGAGAGCTTGAGGAGTCGGGGTCTGAGTCTGGGAAGACGGAGGGAACCTCCGTTGATTAGGAACCCCAGCCTCAGCTGTGCTGCCTTGGGGAGAGGAAACCAGCATATCTGGTGAGTGCAGAGTCTGTGGGGCAAGGATGCTGCCGACTGTGGGCATTTGCAGCCGGCTGGAGCTCTTGGTTTGGGGTTCCTGGTCAGAGGAGAGAGCTGAAGGGAAGCCAGAGGCAGGCCCCCAGCCCATGATTAGAAGTGCTTATACTTATACCTCTTATAAAAAAAACAAAACAAAACAAAACAAAAACAAAAAACCCCAAACAAACAAACAAACTGGAATTGGCAAAGAAGAAAGAACCCAACCACAGAAACTTACTATGGGAACAGGAAAACCGGGATTCATCTTTAGAACAGGACACTGAATTAAAAAACAAAAAAAAAAAAAAAAAAAAAAAACCACAACTTTTACCCCAAAGAGTAACATGAAATGGCTCCCTGACTAGAGAGAATTTATAAAAGAACTCAAAAAGGAACTTAAAAATTAAATGAGAGACATTGAGGGGAAACTTAAAAAGTAAATAAATAAAAGGCATCCAAGAAAAACAAGAAGATTATGGGGGAAAAAGTTAACTAACTAGAAAAGGAGATATAGTTTCAAACATGAAAATAACTCTTTGAAAATTAGAATTGGGCAAGGTCAAGCCAGTGAAGCTATAAGAGTCCAAGAAATAACAAAACAGATTATAAAGAATGAAAGAATAGAACAGTATGTGAAACATCTTATAAGAAATATTTCAGATCTGGAGAAGAGATCAAGAAGAGAAAATATAATAATAATTGAACTGCCTGAAAATTGTGACCAAAAAAAGAGCCTTATAACAATGCAAGAAATAGTCCAAGAAAATTGTCCTGGAATGATAGAACATGAGGGCAAAGTAGAAATAGAAAAAAATCCATCAATTACTGCCTCAAAAAGATCCTTTGTGGAAAACAGATAGGAATATTGATAAATTCCAAAGTCCCCAGATCAAAAAGAAAAATTTGCAAAAAACAAGAATAAAGACAATCCAAATACACTGGAGCTACAATTGGAATTGTACAAGACTTATCAGCCCCTACAATAGAAGACTGCAGGTCCTGGAATCATATCAACCAACAATCAAAAGAACTAGGCCTGCAGCCAAAAATGTCACATCCAGCAAAATTTTCTATAATATTGAATGACCCAAAAAGGACATTCAATGAACTTGCAGATTTTCAGGTCTTTCTATCAACCAAATCCGAACTTATTTAATAGAAAATTTAACATATGAGAGCCAATGTCAAAGATCAATTTCAAGGAATTCAACATGAACAGTTTTTTTTTTTACACAGGAAATGTATACCATATGTTTAAAATTGACATCAATAATAGAGCAGTTCAAAAGAAACATTGGGGCAGAGTTAAGGTAATTATGTTATACAAATGAGGTGCAGAGGAAGAATAGAGAGAGGCATGAGAGGGGGGAGAAGGACTCCTTGTTCAGAAAACCTACTCACAAAGGAAATGGGTCAAATAGGCAACACTACATATGTACCATGAAGAGTACAGCACCCTCTAAAATATACAAAGAAATAAGGAGAGAGGGATGGGTGGATGGGCAAGCAAAGAGTGAGGGAAGACGACAAGGGAAGGATCCATGGGTGGGGGGAGATTAAGTACTAGCAAGGTAAATTGAGAAGCAGAATTAAAGCAAAGAATCAGCAGAGACAGCAAAGATAGGGGAGTGGCAGGATATGGGCATGTGTATGTATATATCTACATATGTATACATAAATATATCCTTTCTCAACTATAGCCTTCTTGAGGGTTCTGAAGGAGGATGAAAGGGGAAAAAAGAACAGAGTAAAAAAAGTGCACAGCAGAGAACAAAAGAACAACCTACAAGAAAGTAAAGAGGGACACTTATGAATATAATTTCTTTTATTAATATATATTTTTCCTCAAAGTGGAAATTTTGTTATATTTTGAATCCTCCCTGACATTCTGTTGGGCACATGACAATGTTCTGCTTTGTTTTGTTTAATTTTCTTTTCTGTCTTTTTATTTTCTTTTAAATTAAAAAATAATAAATTTTAAAAAATGCTAGTAGGGAAAGCCATTTCCTGTATAGGAAGTAGAATTGTAGGGAAGAGATAGAGAGAGAGAATCAACGAGAGAAACTGAGAGAGGGAAGGGAGGGGGAAGGAGGGAAGAGAAGACAAGAAATAAGGGCCCAAGGAGAGAGCCCTAGGGAATAACTATTTTAAGGCATCAAGAGAAAAACAAAGGATTATAGAAGAACACAAAGCAATGATGAAAGATTTAGTCAGAGAAGCTGGAGATTACATGACTTTGAAACAAGAGAGAAAGGAGTTTATAGTAGGAGGGTATATCCAATAGTGCCAAACACAGAGAAGTCAAGTGAGAAGTGAAAACAAATCACAATTTTTGGTAATTAAGACATCACTGGTGATCTTTGAGAAAGCAATTTTAGCAGAGTGGTAACAATGGGAACCAGATTCTAAAAAACAAAAGAGGAAGTGGGTGGTCAAGAAATAGAAGTATTAGCTATAGGCCATTTATTTTTTAAAACTTGGCAGTAAAGGAAAAGGGAGAGTTGAGATAGTATCATAATAGGTAAAATGATAAAGGGAAGGTTTTTGGTTTTTTTTTAAGGATTGGAGAGACTTGAGTGTTTTTTGCAAAATTTGACATTTATTAAGCATTTACTATGTACAAGGCACAGTGCTAAGGATTAGGAATACAAAATTTTTTTAAATGATAGAGTTCTTGCTCTCAAATAGTTGATGATTTTGGGAGAAGACATAAAAATGGTCTTTGACTAACTAGGACTAGATGATCCCTAATCATTTAATGGAATCATTTGAAGTCTTAGAATAGTGGGATAAGGACAAAGGAGAAATCCAGACAAAATGGTCAAGGAAAATTTGAAGTAAGAGCACACTTTCGGGTGGTAGATAAAAATTAGAGGAGAGGGGAGAGAATGAATGAGGTAGAAGACTTTAAGAAGTAGGTAATGCTTCTCAGCTGAATCTTGGAGGAGTGACTCGATTCTCATTTTTGTCAATTATTCCACTCCTTCCTGCCTTCAACTATAAAACGAGGTCACAATTAATATTTATGGGAAGGAACTGTTTCAGCTGATGAATGAGTAGTTAATATTTGGGGCCAAAATGTTGAATATATCACTTCTTGGCTCTTATTGTACAAGAGTTCTGTGGTGATTGGTATATCCAGTTAAAAGGCTAGAATTCTAAGGAAGATGAACATGGTTTGAGCTGCCTAATTTTTAAACATTATCTCCTATTAGGGCCTTTTGTGATCTCCAACTCCTCATGCTAATCTCCCTCTTCCTTTTTACATTTTTGTATATGGAGAGACAGCAAGAAATGGCCAGAGAACCGGCTTTAGAGCCAATAAGATCTGAATTCATAACCTGTCTCTGACATATACTGACCCTGGACAAGTCACTTAATTTCTCAATGCCCCAAGGTAAGACTATAAATCACAGTACAGGTACTAAAGAAATTTCTTCCCTGAGAGTCCCATGTACCAGTGATATCATAGGTCTGGTCTAATACACAAACAGAGGCATATTATGTATACTATATTTATAGCTGTACTATATATACTGTGTGTACATATATATGTATATATACGTACTATAAATATACACACATAGATAGTATACACTTAATATGTATTATATATGTGCACACATAGTACCTATACATACTATATAGTATATATATACATACTAAGTACATATTATATATATAATATATGTATTACTATGGACATCTTTCTATCTATGATGTATTCATAGTGTTTCTTCATATATAGTGAAAGCCCTTAAGGACAGACTGTTTTATTTTTGTCTTTGGGAAAGGGAACAAGCATTTATATAGTACTTACTATGTGCAAGGCATTGTGTTAAGCACTTCACAAATATTTTCTCATTTGATTCTCACAATTATGAAAGGTAGGTGCTGTTATTATCTCCATTTTACAGATGAGGAAACTGAGGTAAACATAGGTTAAATAAAGTCACACACACTAATAAGGGCCTGAGGCCAAATTCGAATTCAGGTTTCCTGACTCCAGACCCAAAGCTCTATCCACTGAGCCATCTACCTATTTCTGTCTTCCTATATCTAGCACCCAGTACAATGCATGGCACTTAGTAAAGAAATTAGCAAATGCCTTTTGATTGGTCCATGTCACTACCCCTATGCATAGGAACAATCCTGTTTTCATATTCCCTGAGGTAGTTTTGTGTCACATAAGTTTTGTGTCACATATCTGCCTTTGTTATTCTAACCCTTTTTATCCAGGTGATACTAGAAAAAAGAGAGAATGCTTTTTGGGGAAATGAAGTATAGTTCCTTAAAAAAATCAATGATCAACTTCAAATGGAAAAAAAGAATTTGAAAAGATGAGATGGAATAAAATCTTAATTTGTGACAAGAGGTTGTAGGTTAGAAAAATGTGACACAAGGAAGAAAAGGAACAATTGCTTTTGTAGCTATGTAATAGCTGAATCTCTTATCTTAAATTAAACTCCCTAAAGAGGAAGACACACAGAAAGAAACCATTTATTATTGGACAGAGCAAGATTGTTTCCTAACTCCCTTCTGAGGGGATTTTATGCACATGTTGCATGGAACAAGAGGGAATTACGTTGTTTTACTGGGGCATGATGTGACCAAGGGCCCCTCTAAGACTAGTCAAATATGGGAATCATCAGGCCCAAGGAATGTTTTAAATGCTATCAGATTTGAGCTCTATGTTGGCTTGTTTTGTTTAATTTTTTTTTCCTTTTTACAAAAGGATATTCTAAGGGGAAAGAAAGCTGTCAGAAAATGATTATGGTATAAAAAACCAAAAGATATTAATACAAAAGTAAAGTTTTACTCTCTTTATCTCTCTACATATACATATACATGCATATACATACATACACATGCACAAACCATGAATTCATTTATGCAGGTTTTCTGAAATATCTTTTTAAAATTTTGTTTTCCTTAATTTATGAGCTGTGAATAATAACTAGCATGCTGCTTATTATGATAGAGTAACAAATCACTACTGTTTTCTTTGCCTCCTTCTCCCCATTTTAAAAAAAGGCCCCAAGAAATACTATTATACTTGGTGCTTCGCTTAGGAACACTTCATTAACACCATAAGGAACCTAAGAAGCAGTGCTAAGGAAGATGAAATCCTAGGCAACACAAGACAAAATTTGTTTCATCTGCTTACTAAAACTAGGGACTTAAGAAGAGAGGAGTGAATTTTGGAGGCTAATAAGCTATTCTGACATGAGTTCATGATCAGTAATGAAATGAATGAACAGATATATAAAACACACAATTAAAAGGATAGTTTGTGAACATCTAGAAAGGGAAGTAGTGGGTACTAAAAATACTACCAAAATAGATTGAAAAGAGGGTTTACATTCCTGTTATTCTTGATTTGCTTTAATGAGAATTTCATGATTTTAAAGTTCAAGGAAGCAATAAGAACTGTGACTCTGAACTTGAAACTGGCTAATATGGAAGAATGTTTGTCAAAGAAGAAATAATGGTAGCCCTGGAGGATAGTAACCACTCTGTCTTAGAGATAGTGATAAAGGAGAAGGAAGAAAGTCAGAGTCTTTTTTACTGTCTCAGACTGGGGAGAAATAGATTTCAAAAGGATCAGAGAAATGAAAGATAGCATCTCTTCCATGGCTTACAGAAAAAGTTGTCCCAAAAGGTCTGTTTGACTCTCAAGTTAAAAGAAAAATTCTGATGATATTAGCAGAAATTCTAATGAAGAAAAGTGGGAATTGTTTAAAAACACTGAGATACAAGCACATTGGTTTTTTACTAATTTAGATTTGAAAACACATATAGCATATAGAAGCCAGAATTAGTAATTAGAAATTACTTCAGAGGCATGAATGACACAATTGTATAAGAATGTCAGGAAGTTTAATACTTGTGAATGCTAAGGACATTAAAAATGGACTTTAAAAAACACTTTGGAGAATAATAGTGGTTTATTGGGAAAAAAAGAAGATCAAAGAAGTGATAGGCTACTACTTAGAGTTGATGGATAAATGATAAAGACAGTGGAGAAAATATTATGTCCCATCCCCTCCAGAAGTCAGAGATTAAGAATTGAGACCAGAATGGAGCTTTCTATTGTAACAAAGAAAAATTGTTCATTAGGGCACTGAATTTGGGAAATCAATGGTTGATAAAGACTATGATGAGCAAATAATACTAGAATTTTTAAAGGAAATTGAAAAATAAAGAACAGCAACTTTTGTTTTCTCCTCAAAGGAAAACAATCTTCAGACTGGGAAGGATAAAAGAAAAATGATTACAGATAACTGAGGTGATATTAAAAAGAATCTCAATGAAGTCAATTCACCATACCCCCTATTAAACACACAAGTATTAAGTATCTACTATGTGCTGGGCATGGAATATATAAATATGATGAATGAAACAATCTCTATTAACAAAGAGCTTACTTATCTTTTAATGAGGAAGACAACAACTACAAATATGAGGAAAATAAACACAAATAAATACAAAATTGTTAAATACAGGGTAGTTCTGGAGAGAGAATACTAGCAGTTGAGGCTATTTGGAAAGGCTTTATA
Source organism: Myrmecobius fasciatus (assembly GCA_023553655.1). Lineage (NCBI taxonomy): Eukaryota > Metazoa > Chordata > Mammalia > Dasyuromorphia > Myrmecobiidae > Myrmecobius > Myrmecobius fasciatus. Next base: position 164,635 of record JAJPUD010001242.1, read on the forward strand.
CAGATGATAGGACTTGAGCTGTGCCTTGAAGAAAGAGAGGGATGGTCTGAAGTAGAGGTAAAGATCCAGGGCATTTCAGGTATGAAGGATGCCTAGGGCAAAGGTATGGAGATTTGAGATGGAGAACCACGTGTGAAGAACATAGAGAAAGCCTATTTTTCAGGAACACAATGTTCAAGAGGATGAGTAATTTCCAATGAGTTTGGAAAAGTAAGTTTGTGGAAGGTTGTGATGGGCTTTAAAAACATAATAGAGGCAGTTAGATGATGCAGTGGATAGAGCACCAGGCCTGGAGTCAGGAGGACCTGAGTTCAAATCCAGCCTCAGACATTTAACATTTCCTAGCTGGACAAGCCACTTAACCTCAATTGCCTCAGCAAACCAAACCAAATCAAAACAACATAATAATAAAATTAAATAATAGATGAACCAAATCCTAGGGAAGAGGTAGCATTGTATAGTTGATAGAAAACTGAATGAAAAAAAAAAAGCAAAACCACCTAGAAATCCTTCCTATGGTACTTACTATATGATCATGTTTAAGTCACTTATCTATAAAATGGGAATTATAATGTACCTCACAGGTTAGAAATTTGTTAGAAAATTTGAATAAGTTAATATATCAAATGTCTTGCAAACCTATGTGTATCATTTATTATTGTAATAAAAAATTCTACATTTATTATTATAAACCCTTAACCTCTCATTGTCCTAGGAATCATTCTAAGTTACAGAGGCTGTGAGAGGTGAGTTCCATACTGGGAATTCTCTACAATGATTTTCAATTCAACAAATATTTAAGTGCTTATTATGTACCAGACACTGTGGTAAAACTCTGGGGATTGAAATAAGGAAGAAGATTGTTCTTGCCTTCAAGGAGCTTACAATCCAATGGGGAAAGACAATAAAAGAAAGCTGAAATTGGAGGAGAAAGTACCTGAAGAAGGTACATAGGCATGACAATGGTAAATCCAAAGATTGCAGCTGGTAGGAAATAGCTGGCCTGGGAGCCCCCTTTAAATGGAAACGTTGGTAGGAATTTTTTGATTATCTTTCCAGTCCTCCAACTGAGAGACAGAAGTTACTGAGGGTACTGATGTGGTATAAATACCAAAATTGATGTGCTTTCCAGGAGGATGATGAGTTTCCTGATAGTAAGTTTTTACTGAGAATGTAATGATGTGGAGTAGAATCCAAGGAATATAGCTAGTGGGAAATGATGTGATGATCAGTGATGAAATGAAGAAAACAGATGATTATACACAAAATCAAAGTGATGCTTTGTGAACATTCAGAAAGGTAAGGTAAGTAGTTAAGTATTAAAAGCCAATAAAGTTTTGTCAAGAACAGAGCATATCAGACTAAACTACCTTTTTTTTTTTTTTTTCCCTGAGGCAATTGGGGTTAAGTGACTTGCCCAGGGTTACCCAGCTAGGAAGTGTTAAGTGTCTGAGGCCAAATTGGAACTCAGGTCCTCCTGACTTCAGGGCTAGTACTCTATTCACTGCACCATCTAACTGCTGCTAAACTACCTTTTTCTAAATTTTCTATTTCTTTAGTAGGATTAGTAGATCACCAAAGCAAGAGAATTCTATAAACATAACATACTTGAATCTTAGTCCATAGTCTTATTGATAGGACTGGGACTGAAGGTAGTGTGATAAATCTGTTACCATATAGATAACCTGTCACAGGGGACTAAAGTTTATATATACTTCCGCTGAAGACCACAGTATTGGGGCAGCAGGTTGCATATGGTAAACAATTAGCTAATCCTCCCTATGGTTTTCCTCTTGTTGCTAAACTTCATTGCTTAGAAAACCGGCTTCTGTATCTGGCTTTTCACTTCAGCCCAGACTCTTGGCTTTTGCTATTCTGAGGAAACCCCCAAATCTTAATCTAGCCCAGTCTTTGGCTTATGATCCCACTGATCTGAATTTGGACCCTGCATCTTTTTCTCCAGGAAGAAATTTACTCCACCCCTCCTTTAAGAACTGAAGGCATTATCTGTATGAAAACACAAAGAGGGGAGGTGGCCTTAGTGGACTGTGAGCTTAATATGAGTCAACAGTATGGCTTGGCAGCTAAATGAGCTACTGGAATCTCAGGGTTCAGAAGTATGGAGCATCAGCTTTAGATAACTTGTTGATAAATCTTTGTTGTGAGCATTTATATCTCAGAAATCAATAAATTCTACAAATCAGAGCTAGGTTTATTGTTTTGTTGATTTTCTAGAATTAAAGAAGTAATGGAAAAATGTTAATAAAACAGATTAAACTTAAAAGTATGTCCTATGTACATCCTCCCCCTTCTGAAAGCCGGATGTTAAACATTTACCAGCATATGTCTGCTTAGAAGAAACTCTAAAAGAAGACCCAGTGGCCTGAATAAAGGGGATGATAATCTAGTTGTCTTAAGCAGACCACATTTGGAGAGCTGCTGTGTTCAACACTCACCACCTCACTTGAGAAAGGTCTTGGCCATACTTAAGTTAGCCTAGAATAATGAAAAGAATGAAAGACATGCCATTTGAGAACTGAGGGAAAGAATTAGGGATTTTGGCTTAAGGAGGATAAGCCTTGTGATCTGGGGAAGTAGACCAGGTAGTAAATGACTATTTGAAGAGCTTTCATGAGAGATTAGTCCTATTCTGTTTGGTTCTAAGAAATAATAAGTAGAAGTTGTAGGGACAGATTTTTAGCTTCCCTTGAATTAAAAACAATACCCTCAACCCCCCCCCCAATTAAATCACAAGCATTTAATAAGGGAACAAATAGGTGTTAGAAATAGGATCTGGGATTTCATTGGGATGGGGAACCCCAAGTGAGGAAACTCCCTCTATCAATGTACCAAAATATCTTTTTCCATAGCTATAACTTTTAATCTTAGAAAGTCATCTTGAATATTATGGGGCTAGATGATTTTCTCAAGGTCACACAACCAATATGTGACAGAAAGTGGACTTGAATCCAGATATTCTTGAACTTTAATAAATTACAACAATGACAACAAGAACTGGTTCTCCATCAACTACACGATGTTGCCTTTCCTGGAGAGATAAAGATAAAAATGAATCAATCTCTACCTTAAAAGAGTCCATCTTCTACTGAAAGGAAACAATGTATTTGCAGACAAGGAAATATAAGAGATACAAAGTAAGTACAAAATAATTTGGGGGTAAGGGAGAGGACACAAACAGGATGGGAGGAGGGATGACTGGAAGGCTTTGTGTGGGAGGTAGCCCTTGAACTGAGCCCAGAGTTCCCAAAGGCAAAGGTGAGGAGGAAGACGTTTTCAGGCACAGAGAGACAGCTTGTACAAGGACTGGGAGGCAGAAAGTGGAACTCTGTGTCTAGGTGACAGCAAGGAGAGCAGTTTGTCAAGAACATAGATTACATGGAGGGAAATGATATGAAATTAACCTAAAAAGACAGAGTGGAGACAGAGCACAAGGGGCTTTAAATGACAGTTTACCTTTTTGACTCTCTCCACATTCTCTCCACACCTGTTTCTTCATTTGTAATACAACCACGAGCAGATTAGACTAGATACTCTCAAAAATCCTTCCAGCTCCAGACCTATGAGGCTGTGATCTAAACAGGAGTTTACATTTGATCCTAGAAACAATAGAGATTATAGGGACAATAATAGAGTGACATGGTCAGACTTATTTTAGGAATATCAACTTGGAAGCTATTTGGAGGAAAAAAAAGAGAAGCTGGAAGCAAGAACACAAATTAGGAACAGCTGAAATAGTGCAAGTAGGAGGTGATGAAGTCTGAACAAGGTTGGTAGCCATATAATTGAAGGAATGCCAGACAAATTATGTAGGTAGAATTAGACAGACTTGACAACTGGAGATGAGGGGTGAGGAGGAGCTAAGGGGAAGACTGACCTGAGGTTGTGAACCTGGGTGGTGAGGAGGATGGTACCACCCCCAAAAGATCTAGAAGCTGGGAATGGGATAGATGTCAGAAAGAAAGATGATGAGTTCTTTTTTGAATATGTTGAGTTTGAGCTGTACAGTGACATCCAGGTACATATATCTTACAGGCAGTTGATGATAAAAGGCTGGATTTCAGGAGAGAAATGAAGGTGGGAGTATATAGATTTGGAGTTATTTTAAAATCTTTAGCAGGTAATGAAATCATGAAAAGGAAACGGAAAGGAAGAGAAGAAGAGAGAGGGAGAGAGAGGGAGAAAAAGAGGGAGAAAGAGGGAGAAAGAGAGGGAGAGGAAGGGGGGAGAGAGACAGAGACAGACAGACTGACAGACAGAAACAGACACACAGAGAAAGACAGAAACAGACAAGAGAGAAAGAGAGAGACAGAGCCAAAGACAGAGAGACAGATAGAACAGAAACAGAGAGATAGAAAGACAGAGACAGAGAGACAGATACAAAGAGACAGAGACAGAGAGAGCAAGCACCATAGGTATGGTCACACACACAGGGAGAGAGATAATAAATAATAAAGCACCAGAGTATGGAGTGGTCAGATAAGTAAGAGGAGAATCAGGAAAGGGTGCTGTCATGGAAACCAAGAAGATGTAGGTGATGGTCAACAAAGTCAAATGCTGCAGAGAGGCTAGTGATAAGGACTAAGAAAAAAACAAACCACTGAGGTTTAGTAGTGAATAGATGAGGAAATAGGCAATCACTGTAGGCAACCCTTTGTAGGAATTGGGTTGTGAAAATGGAAAGAAATACAACCTGTTATGATTCCAGTGATCAGCCCTTCATGTTGCTACCTTTATACATTTAATAAATACTTTTTAATTCTCTTTGTCCTGAATTTTGCCTTAGAATGAAATCAGGAGGAAAACTAGAACGAAGAATTTTCCTTTCAAGAACACCAACCACAGACATGTGCGTATCTCCATAGAGTGAATAATTTAAAGGGAATTACAGAATTTTAAGCAATACTCATCTTCAAATAGGACACATTGTCTTTCTCGAGGAAAGATGCCAATTGCCTTAAGTATGTGGAATCCATTCTGATGAGTCATCAAAATGTCTGCCTTCCCAGATCTAGTTTCATGGAACTTACAGGAGACTGCAATTGAATTAATAAATCATTTTTGAAAAAAATCTCTTATCTCTTATAAGACTCAAATGAAATAATGTATGTAATATACTTTGCAAGTTTCTAAGGCTTAATAGTATAGTGTTAAACTAATTGGATTAAGAATAAAAAGACCTGGATTCAGCTTTGGTACTTTGATACTAGTCCTGGTATTTATTCCCTGACTTCAGATAGTGTTCTATCAAACAAGGAATTTTTTTGGATTCTCCTGGTCTAATATACACATAAGACAAAGACTTAAGAAAAACAGAGATATGGTGTTTAAATGTAATATTTTAAAAGTTAAATTTAAAACCTATTATTGCTAAGTTGAGTAAACTCTAAAAAATAAACTATAGTTCATGAGTTAGTGATATATTTGAAGAACATTAGAATTGTTAGACTTTTAAAAAATAGTATATTTTTTTTCAAATACATGCAAAGATAGTTTTCAACCTTTACCTTTACAAACCTTTGTCCAATTTTTTCTTCCTTCTTCCCTACTTCCTCCTTCTCCTCTCCAAGACAGCAAGGAATCTTATATAGGTTAAACATATGCAATCCTTTTAAACATATTTCCATATTTGTCATGCTGTGCAAGAAAAATCAAATCAATAGGGAAAAAAAACCACAAGAAAGAATATAAACAACAACAACAAAAAAGGTGAAAATACTATTCTTTGATCTACATTCAGTCTCCATAGTTCTCTTTCTGATGTGGATGGATTCTATTGGAATTTAAAAGATTTTTCTAAGGAATGTTGAATAACATTCAGATTACACGTGTTATGACCTTTAGAATACTAGTTTTGTCTTCATTTGTCCATCCAGAAAATGGAAGTATTAACCTTTCTCTTCCAGCTTTTGAGATACTCAAGTCCAATATGTAGGTAAAATTTCCTTTTTTTTTTAAAGAAACAATATTTCACATTTTCTGGTGGTGCTCCTACTTTGGAAATAGTTACAAAATATTTACCCCATGTCTTCCTCAGAGTATTGGCTTTATTCTCTCTCAAGTATCTCCTATTGGTTTATCATAATATTATTGCCTTCAAACAATCAAATATTTTGCCTTCTTGAGGAAAAGAAAATTTATCTGTGCTATACTATATGGTAGTTACAGTAACTTAAGAATTCATCTAGCTTTGTGACCTGATTATTATCAAATATCCTCAGTGAAGACAAATAAGTTCCTTGCAACATTATTTGACTAGCTTGATAATTATATAATGCCATGAGTAAGGTTTTTTCAAATGGACTATACAAGTCTTGGGGAAAATTATGCAAGAAACATCTCAACACTTATAGCCTTTTTTCTTATAAATTATGTACTACTTGTAAATCTTAATGTAGTATATTTATTTGCTGAAATGTTAATGAATATAGGTTGCTGCTGAAGACACTTCAGTCTTCAGGATTTATTGACCACTACCTGTGTGAACCCCATACTATATTTTTATGTCTTATTAGTTAACATTAAATAACTATTTATAATTTGCCTCCAAAATTTGTGAGCTTTTTAAAATGTGTATCTGTCAGTTTCAAAGTGCCCTAATTTTTCAGTTACTAACAAAACTTGAATTCTTCTAGGACCAGAAACTGCTTTAGCTTGTACGTTAATTTTTTTTTTAAAATTTGGAACCATTTTGAATTCATTGCCTAATGAATTCATAGTCAACTAACTTTAGTAATCCAAATATCTTTGTATAGAGTAAAGCTGTTAGCAATAAGTAGCAAATAAATTGTCACTTTGTCTTTATACTGAATACAATCTACAGTGGGTTGCATAAAAATATGTATTTTATAAATAAATTGGATTTATTAAGACTTTTTTTTGAATAGGAATTTCACTTGTATTCTCAATTCTTGGTATGTAGTTCCTTAATAAATGTTTTCTGATTGATTGGAGCCAAAGCTCCAGTTTTTATAGTTATTGTTTGTCCTTCATTTTCAAAAAGGACCAATGACTTCATTGGGGGATGTCCTGACTCCTGCATGAGTTGGATGTAAGTGAGGTAGGACTATACAAAGTCATCAGCCTCATTTTCTCACAAAAAGTGGGAATGACTGGGGGTGGTCTGGAATACACCGAGTGACTTTGGGGCATTCAGTGTGTGACCACGCTCTAAGCTTTACACTGCATTTGCTGCCGGCACCTTCAGGCTGTGGGAACAGATTGTTCTTATCTGCCCATTCATTCTGCCAGGAGAAGTCATCACACATGTGACTTAGTCTTAGCTCTTGAAAGGGTTTAGGCTTGTCAGTTGCCCTGAACTTGGTCTGACCCATCTGCTGAGACAGTTTTCCCTTGGGGTGGCTGCTGCCCAGGCTACAGCTTCTTGGTGCCACCAGTGGGACTTGAGTGCCATGGATCAACCAACGACATTCTGTATTTTCCTATGCCTCTTTTGCATCTCAGGGTATCAAATCCTATAAAAATAAGGTCCTGAAGACCAGGGGCATCTCATATCATGAGGAAGAGCTGAGGTCCACTTCATTAGAGTGGACCACAGACCCTTTAATAAAGTCCTTTTGGCTCAGAGATCTGTCTCAGTTTTTTTTTTTTTTTTTTTTTTTTTTTAGAGACTGGGCAATTGTGATTCCCACAATCAGTGCCAGAATGATGACAAGGGCCAGTGGTCCCAAAGATACTTCAGGTCCAGTAGGTAGAACATGAAATAGGGCAGCTGCAGCTCTAAAATCCTGTGGCTCTGAGCCCTTTGTAACAAGAAGTCCTGCTCCCCTAGTCTCTGATTTGTAAAGAAAACATTTTATGTACGTAGTTTATGATCTTCTGAGAAGAGTCCTAGAAATGGAGTTCTATCTCCATGTAACCAGACAGGCCTCCTCTGTTCCTCACACAACAGACCATCTCCCTTATCATCCCTGAGCACCAGCAGTCCCCCATGTTTGCAATTGCTCTCTCCTTATCTCCACCTTGCAGGGCCCTTACCTGTCTTTAAGAGGAAGCCCACAGATGTGCACAGAGCCTTTCATAATTCATATACTCAATTACCTTGCTTTTAAAAATGTTGCATATTTGTATCTTATTTACTTGATATTGTACTATATTTTATTGTTGTTTCAATTGAGTCCAGCTCTTTGTGACCTCATCTGAATGAAGATACTGAGTGGCTGGCCATTTCCTTCTCCAGCTCATTTTACAGATGAGGAAACTGAGGCAATCAGAGTTAAGTGGCTTGCCTAGAGTCACACAGCTAGCAAGTGTCAGAGGCTAAATTTGAACTTAGGAAGCTGTCTTCTTGATTCCAGGCCCAGACTCATTGAATATGTTTGTGTGTATGTGTGTATACATATAAGTATTGTGTATATGTGTACAAATATACATGTGCATATATAGAGACAGACAGACAGACACAGAGATCATGGCACAATCTAATAATTGGTGTTTGAGAGCTTTTTCTAACACAGATCATCTCTTCAACTTCAGGATACTTATCATAATATTTTTAAAATAGATAAATAGAAAAAAATCCACCAATCGCCCTCTGAAAAATATCCCCAGATGAAAATTCACAAAAACATTGTATCCAAATTTAGAAGCTCCCAGAATGAGAAGGAAATATTACAAACAACAAGAAAAAAACATAAATATCTGGGTCTATGGTCAGGATAATATAAGCTCTAGCAATTTCCACATTAAAAGACCAAAGGGCTTAAAACATTAAATTTTGAAGAACACAAGTACTACGATTGAGTTGGTGGGATGAGTCAATGAGTGTGACAGAATGATTCTAAATAATAATATTAAGTAGAAAGAGGTAAAATGGAGCCATTATCTCATACAAAAAGGCATGAATGGAAGAATCATTAAAGTGGAAGCAGGTGGAAGACTAGTAGTGCTGGAATTTTATTCTCATCTTCTGAGTTCTCTGGGTTAAAGAGGGAATAACATACATCTAGAAGGGTATAAAAGGTTTTTTTTTTAAATTTATAAAGAGATAGAAGGGCAAGGGGATAGGATAAGGAAGGGACTTTTAGAAGGCTGTGAGAGCAAGAAGTAGAAAGGTGGGAGGAGAGGATAAAAGAAATTCTTACAGGAATGTGTAAATTAAGGAATAGGAGGGTAAGAGAGAAAATAAAAGAGGGATTCTTTAAAAGGGTGAGGATTAGAGATAGTAGTTAGAAGTAAATCAGACCTATGAGGAGGGATAGGATAAAAAGAGAGGGTGAGAAAGATAATAGTGAGCAAAAATAGGATGGTGAGAAATACACAACTAGTAATTATAACTGAATGTTTGAGATGAACTCAGCTGTAAAATTGAAATAGATAACAATGAATTAAAAATCAGAATCTGATGATGTGTTGTTTACAAAAACACATTTAAAATGAGAACTACACATAGAGTTAAAAATAAAGAACTGAAGTAGAATATGCTTCAGCTGAGGCAAAAAAAAAAGCAGGCATAACAATCATTATCTCAGACAAAGATAACACTAAAATACATTCAATTAAATGAGATAAACAGAGAAACAATACTATGATAAAATACTATAGAAAATGAAGCAATATTAATACTAAACCTATTTGAACCAAATGCTATAGCATCTACATTTTAAAAGAAAAAAAATAAAAGAATTACAGGTAGAAATATATAGTGATATTGTAATAATGGGGGACTTTAACCTTTTCCTCTCAGAATTAAATAAATCAAACAAAATAAATAAGAAATAATTTAACAAGGTGAATAGAATCTTGATAAAATAAACATAACTTTCTAGATTTATGCATTTATAACAAAATGCAAAAACCAGAAATATCAAATGCATCCTTTTTAGATCATACTGCAACAAAAATTATATTCGCTAAGAGACCACAGAAACACAGAATAAAAAAAAATAGAAAAATTTGGTTTACACACTTTCTAGCTGTGTGACCCTAGGCAAGTCACTTAACTCTTATTACCTCACAAAGGTAACAAACAAAAAATTAATTGAAGACTAAAAAATCTAACCTTAAAGAATGAATGGGTTAAAGAACAAATAATAGAAACAATAATTTTATTAAAGAGAATGATCATAATGAAACAATATATCAAATCTTATGGGATGTAGCAAAAAAATACTCAGAGGAAAATTTATTTCTCTATAATCCTTATATCAATAAAACAGAAAGAAGGCAGACCAACAAAATGAGTATTCAATTAAAAAAAAAATTGAAAATCCCCAGTTAGATAATATGGGAAGCAGTCTGGCTAAAATTAGGTGTAGACCAATACTTGCACCATTTACCAAGATAAGATCAAAATGAATACATGGCCTAGATATAAAGGGAGATATAAGGAGATTAGAAGAACTTGGAGCATATTACTTATCAGACTTATGGGTAGAAGAACAATTTATAAACAAGGGATATCATTATGAGGTGTAAAATGGATAATTTTAATTACATTAAACAAAATCAAGTAGCCAAAAACATAAGGAAAATAGAAGATTTAGGAGAAAATTTCATAGATAGTTTCTCAGCTAAAGGTTTCATATCTCAAATATATCAATAACTTTTCCCAATTTGCAAGAATACTTGTCAATGGAACATAGGATAGTTTACCTCTCAGACCTGTGAAGAAGGAATAAATTTATGTCCAGAGAAGAACTGGAACTCTTAATTAAACACCAGATAGAGAATTTTGACTATATTAAGTTAAAAAAGTTTTTGTACAAACAAAACTAATGCAGACAAGATTAGGAGGAAAGCAATAAATTGGGAAATCATCTTTACATTTAAGGGTTCTGATAAAGGCCTCATTTCTAAAATATATAGAGAATTGTCTCATATTTATAAGCATTCAAGCCACTCTTCAGTAGATAAATGGTCAAGGGATATGAACAGAATTTTCAGATGATGAAATTAAAACTATTTCTAGTCATAGGAAAAGGTGCTCCAAATCACTATTGATCAGAGAAATGCAAATTAAGACAATTCTGAGATACCACTACACACCTGTCAGATTGGCTAAGATGACAGGAAAAGATAATGACGAATGTTGGAGGGGATGTGGGAAAACTGGGACACTGATACATTGTTGGTGGAACTGTGAACAGATCCAACCATTCTGGAGAGCAATCTGGAGCTTTGCTCAAAAAGTTATCAAACTGTGCATACCCTTGACCCAGCAGTGTTTCTATTGGGCCTATATCCCAAAGAGATCTTAAAGGAAGGAAAGGGACCCACATGTGCAAAGATGTTTGTGGCAGCCCTCTTTGTAGTGGCTAGAAACTGGAAACTGAATGGATGCCCATCACTTGGAGAATGGCTGAATAAATTATGGTATATGAATGTCATGGAATATAATTGTTTTGTAATAAACGCCCAGCAGGATGATTTCAGAGAGTCCTGGAGAGACTTGCATGAACTGATACTGAGTGAAGTGAGCAGAACCTCCTGGTTCATTATACACGGCAACAACAAGACTATATGATGATCAATTCTGATGGACATGGTTCTCTTCAACAATGAGATGTTTCAAACCAGTTCCAATTGTTCTGTGAAGAAAGCCATATACACCCAGAGAGAGGGATATGAAATGTGGACCACAACATAACATTTTCATGCTCTCTATTGATGTTTGCTTGCATTATGTTTCCCTTCTCAGATTTTTTTTCTTATAGATCCGACTTTTCTTGCACAGCAAGATAACTGTATAAATATGTATGTATATATATTTGATTTGTCACATATTTTAACATAATTAACATGTAGTAGACTTCCTGCCATCTAGGGAAGGAGTGGGGACTAGAGGGGAAAAATTTGTAACAGAAAGCTTTGTAAGAGTCAGTGTTGAAAAATTACCCATACATATGTTTTGCAAATAAAAAGCTTTAATAAAAAAGAATATGTTACTGATAAATGGTCAAAGTATATGAACAAAGTTTTTCAATGAAGAAATCAAAATTATATTAAGTCAAATGGAAAAATGTTGTAAGTCACTATTGATACAAAATAAAATAATTTTGAGATATCTCATTTATCAGATTAGCTAAAAGGGCAAAGTGACAGTGTTGGAGAGAACTTGGAAAAAAATTAGGATACTCATTCACTGTTGGTGGAACTGTGAACTGATCTAACTATTTTGGAGAGCAATCTGTAGTTATGCCCAAAAAGTAGACTGTGCATACAATACCATTATTAGGTCTATTTTCCAAGATGATTAGGGAAAATGGAAAAGAACTTAAATATTCTAAAATATTTATAGCAGTTCTTTTTGTGGTGGCAAAGAACTGGAAATTGCAAGAATGCTTGTCAATTGGGGAATGACTAAATAAATTATGTTGTATGACTGTGATGGAAGAGTACTATGCTGTAAGAAATGATGAAGGGATTGATTTTAGAAAAACTGCATGAAATAATGGAGAGAAATGAACAGAACCAAGAGAACATGGTGCATGGTGACAGCAATATTATTCTAAGAACAATTTTGAATAAGTCATTTTGAGCATCATAAATACTTGGATCAACTACAAAGGACCTATAAAGGAAAATGCTATCCATATCTAAAGAAAGAACTGATAAATAAAAAGATCTATATATAGTATAGCTTTACATATACACACATATATAAGGCTCTAATGTAGTTCTTTAGGGTAGGATGGAAGAAAAATTAAAAATAAGAAAAAAAGAAAAGAAAACTTAGAAGGAAACACAGAAAAGCAAAGTAGCTTTGAAAATAATGCATACTATTTATTAGTTTTTTTAAAGTAAACAGTGGGAAATGAAAATACACAATTTTATTTTGAATTCTCTTTTTATGTACATGAAAATGTTCTTTTTTGTCTTACAATTTCAAAAGGAATAAAAATATTTTTAAAGTAGATAAATTAGTTATCAATTTAAGACACAAATCTGGAACTTTAAAAAGACATAAATTAGGTACTATGCCATTTAAACTTTTTTTTCTTTTAATTTTAAAGTCTTGTATTACTGGTGATAATACTCTGCCTCTGATGAAAGAATTTGATAACTGTGGGTGTCTAGTAGCAGCTTTTCCTTAACATCTCTGGTTGTCAGTGATTTTTCTGATTTGAAAAAAAACTTAAAAGATTCATTGGTGTTATTTTGCTTCATTTCCTCCAGCAGGACACAGGACCCGGTGATGATGGACTTTGAAAAAAATCCAGAGTATCAAATTTAGAGGGATTGTGAACACTTCTTCAATTGTTAGGAAACAAAAGAGCTTAGAGCCTGGTTAACAACAATAATTAGGTAAAACTGGCAGCTACCTGGTGGGACACTGCTCCCCAAGGTAGAGCCTTTTCAAGGACCTTTTCATGCCCTGTGTATCAATTGTTATTTATAGTTCTGGCAGGACATACATGCACATACACTGCTCTAAAGGAGATAAAGGGAGGTATAGCAACATGAATACTAAAACTGAAACAAGAAATCCTGTTTTGAATCCTCTCTTAATTGTTGACTAACTGTGTGATCTTGGACAAGTCACAAATTCTCTATGTCCCAGTTTTTTCATCTGTAAAAAAAGGGAGGGGGAAGTTGGACTAAAGGATGTCTAGCTACAAATCTCTGATCTCTTCATAAAGATAGCCAACGTGATGAATGAGGTGAAATAGCTGCCCTCTTCTCCACAAACACATGATTCATCACCTACTCAAAAGAGATTTCTCTGGCTCTCTCCCTGATGAGTCCTTTTCTTAGGATCCTTCCTCCCAGTCTCAGAGCTAAGAGGCCAGACTCACCTGTAGCCCCCAGAAGTTGGAGCACCTGGAGCAGCCACAACAAGGTAAAACTGCAAGTTGAGGGCAACCAATGCACCTCAAATTTGTTGCTCAGTTGGGGGATATCTACCCCAAGTATGTGAAGACTTCCTGGGCAGATGATTGTTCCAGTGACCATAAAGGCAGCTGAAGCAGACGTGCTTAGACCTTAATCAGACATCAGGGATATCAAGGTCATCCACTGAATCCTGGGCCATCACCAGTCATCTGGACTTTGGTCCTGCCACTGGACTTTGATGACTCTAGATGACTTTGTTCAACTCTACTTTATTTAAATTCAGTTCACACAGGAGTCAAAATACTCACCCTTTGAGGTCAACTGGACCTCTTTGAAAATAAAGGACAAACAACAAAAAAATGGAGTGGTACAACTTTAAGCTCCATTGAAATGTTTCCAGAAGACCTGAAATGGTTCACAACTTACCATGTCACCATTTTCCCATGATTCCCCTTTGCTTCTTTACCCAAATCATTCCATTAACATGAATTTTGCCTCAAATATAGAGTTTAAGAGTTGGTTGGGAATAAATAAAAATGTGTATTAAAGCAAAGAGCCGAAACTCTACCTAACTGGAGACTTTGGGTGATTGTTTTTACTTTTAAACTGTTCATTTACTATAAACTACATAAAACAACTAAAGAGACCATGTGGATTCGAGGAACCACTATATGGCTCTCAGTACCAAATCCTAGCAAATTGTTATAAGGGATAGTTGATTAAACTTCTAAGTAGGGGCTTAAAATTCAGGTAGGAGAGAGAGAAGGGATGAAAATTAAAATTTGCCAAGTGTGCCTTCTACAGTGGCAGAAATTTTTGTTACAAAAGAAAAGAGGATGCTGAAACATGTTTTAAAATGCTTGGAAGAGATCATTGTACACTACAACAACAATATTATACAATGCTCAATTCTGATGACTACATGACTCTTTTCAACAATGAGATGATTGAGGCCAATTCCAATGATCTTGTGATGAAGACAGTCATCTACACCCATAGAATGGATTATGGGAACTGAGTGTGGATCATAATATAGCATTTTCACTCTTTTTATTGTTGTTTGCTTGCATCTTGTTTTCTTACTTATTTTCTTTCCTTTTTGATCTGATTTTTCTTGTGCAAAAAGATAATTGTATATGTTTACATATATTGGATTTAACATATATTTTAACATGTATGACATTGGATTGCTTGCCATCTAGGGGAGTGCTGGGAGCATGCTCACCCCCTCCCCTCCATTGCCTAATCGTTTACCTGATTTTGCATTGTATCTTTAGATGATAAAGAATGGGATATTGTTAATGTTAATCATGGGTTCCCTATGTGGAAAGATTGTGGATATTTTAATAGGGCTGTTAAATATCCTATGTTAAATACTGATTTTTATGTATATGATTATTCTATATCTATATATCTATATCTAATCTTTTTATAATTATAGAAGATTTAACTCCTCAAAACATTTCAATTGGACTGAACTAAATAACATATTCCCAAAACATGAGCCTATTACTAGATGGAGCATTAGTCCTGGATGGACACGATCCATTCTTTTTTTCAATTTCTCTGGCTCTATCAATTCTCAGCCTTTTTAAAGTATTTTATTAGCTGCAATTACTCCTCTAACATTCCAGAGACCCCTACAAAACCCCTCACGTCGCTATGTTACTTCTTGTGTGTCCTCTCCTTATGCATTACTAATTGGAGCTAAAGGAGGCAAACTCTCTGTGGTACAAAGTTCCCCTAATGTTTTTAATATCTCCTGTTCGGGATGTATTCTAACTAATTGTCTTGATCCCTCAATGAATATTGGATCCCTTATACTTATTCACCAGCCCTCTTATGTTATGCTCCCTGTATCACTCAATGAGACATGGTATGATAACCCTGCAACAGAGGCATTAGAAAGAATAACACACTCACTATCTAGGCCTAAGCGTTTTGTCGCTGCTTTAATCTTAGGGATCTCAGCACTGATTGCTATTGTTACATCTTTTGCTATAAGCACCACTGCTTTAGTTCAGGAAGTACATACTGCACATGCTGTGGACTCACTTACAAAAAATGTTTCTCTCACTCTTATGAGACAGGAAATGATTGAACGCAAACTTGAAACACAGATTAATGCCCTAGAAGAAACTGTCCTATGGTTAGGAGACCAGTTACAGGATCTTAAGGTTAAAATGGCAGTTAAATGTCACTTCCCCTTAAAATCAATTTGTGTAATTCCAGTCCCCTGGAATTCATCTCATTTTTCATGGGATAATATTCATGCTCAGCTCATTGGAATATGGAATCACATTGATTTATCTATAGATATAGATGCACTCCCCTCCCAAATTTCTGCCATATCTCAGGGACACAGCGAATTGCTGCAACCTGCAGATATTGCTTCTCAATTTATGGATAATATAAGCAGTTTCTTTTTATCTAGCCATCTTCCAACTCTTATTATTTCTATTGTGGCATTAGTTTCACTATTTCTGTTCCTATTTCTTTGTCTTCCTCTAGCCACACGATCACTGACTACATCTATTAAGAAGACCCACCTAGAAGTGAAAGCCATTCAATTAAAAAATAAAAAAGGGGAATATGCTGGGAGCATGCTGGGAGCCAAGGACCCTGCATGGAATGACAAGGTCTCCACAGGGCCTGACCCCCATCTCCCCCCATGTGTGCAAGGCCAAGAACCCTGCGTGGAATGACAAGGTCTCCACAGGGTCTTGACCCTCATGTGCAAGGCAACATGAAGAAGCCCCTACAGAACTAAGCATTCAGGGATACATTTGGTTAATGATTATTTGCTTAATTTCTGTCCTAGGAATTCTTAGCATAGCTGTATGTATATACCCATCCATCACAATGAGGTGAGCACGAAGCCCTTCACCCCCAAAAAAGCCCCTTTGTACTTTCTGCCTAAACATGAAAGGCTTCTTTACTAGTGAAGTGTTAAACAAACTTAGAGACTGGGAAACTTGGGAAATTGATAGCTTTCCCCAAAAACTCCAAAAGAAATCTCCAATTACTCCCTCTTGTTTGAAACAATTCCAAATGTAATCAACCTGGTTCTTCACTCCCCTATGCAGAGCTTACATAAATAATGATATGATGAAAAGAACAGTAAACATCAGTGATAGATGCACACATTGGTCGCAAGTAAGTCATGGGAAAAAAGTAAGAGAAGTAGGCCATTGCATGGTTTACTGACCCCTACACAAAAACAAGCTGTTGTACGAGTGATTAATAAATGGGTTGAGGGAAATAAGTTCTTGAGAAAAAAATGTTTCTATTCTAAAAAATCTTATGACCATGTTAAAAAATTAAAAAGCATTGTATAAGTCTTGGAATAAGTAAATGTGACATCTTTAGAGAAGCTCATGTTCTGCCAGATATGACGTGATGATCACAAGGTACATTTACCTTTAGTTAAAGTTTCACTATTGTTATATTGTTTGATGAATTTATTCTGTACATTCTTTTTTTCTAAGAAGCATTGCACCTGGAGTCCTGGGAATTTCTGAGCCCCAAGAAAATTTTGTAATCCTAGCCAAATAATTGTCCTATCTCTAATCAACCCTAACTTTGTAAGACTATAAAAATCACAAGCTTTTTTGAATAATTTGAACAAGCTTTTGCCAATAAATCGAACTTGATGACCACGCCATAGAGTGTGCTGTCTCTTGTTCCACTTCGCCGACTCCAGCCCTCCATTCAAGAACCTAGTTCCCCGCGGAGGCTGGACCTCCGCAATGGAGAGGGTCAAGGAAAGGAGGAGAAAATTTGGAACACAAGGCCATGCAAGGGTCAATGCTGAAAAATTACCTGTGCATATGTTTTGAAAATAAAAAGCTTTAATTAAAAAATAATGAAAAAAAATGCTTGGAAGGTAAAAGAAGACAATTCAGAAGGAAACACAAATAGGATATCTTTGAAAGACTGAACAAAGCCAGAGGAGAGCCTACAGTTATGTTGACTGGGTACTTTTTAAAAATCATATTCTTCAACCTTAACTGGACCCCATTGCAGCAAGAGCAGATCTTTGATCCTTCCCAAACTGATTTCTTCTTGCACTACTCACAGAAACTATCTCAAGCTTCTTGCTTCCTTATTACACACACTTCAGCTCTTAATTCGCTGAAAAAACTTGAGGTCAATTCAACATGTATTTCTTCTTCTCCCATTCTTTTCATCTCAAAATCCTTTAACATCATCACTCATTCTCTCCTCCTTTCTTCCAGAGCCAACCCTTTTCTTTGACAAAGCCATCTTGCAAGATGGTAGAGTTCAGACACAACTCTCTGTTACCTCCTCTGATCTTCTCTCAAACCAACAGCAGATTAAGCCTCTAAACTGCTTCTGGAGTGAAAGCTCCCCCAAATAATTGGAGTACAACACATTTCCAGCAAAAATTACCTTGGAAAAGCTTTGGAGAAGGTCTGTCTCAGATGGGCAGGGGGATGAGCCATTTGCCGAGTTCAGATGGCAGCACACAGATAGGGCAGGAAGCCGGGCCAGACTTAGTGTGGCAGGTTCTAATAAGCACTTGGGAAGTCCCTGGGAGACTTTGGGGCCACTTTGCTCTGTTGTGGGCAGGTGCTTTGGCAGATCTGCCTTTAGTAAAAGGTAGATTGAAAATCACTGAGAACATGGGACCTAGCCCGGCCAACCCAGCACCTGAAGTCAAACAGCTGAACTGCCCCAGGGCAAAGCAGCTGCCGCTCCTCTGCTTTAAACAGACCTCAAGCTCTAAAAATGAGTAAGAAACTAAAAAGAACTCTCATCATAGACAGCTTTTATGGAGAGAAAGAAGGGCAGACCTCGGATCCTGAGGTTCCTAAAGGTAAAGCAACTCCAGAGGAAACCACAAAGGGAGACATGAGCTGGTTCCCATTTCACAAGGCTTACCTGGAAGATTACTTAAAGAATCTCAAAAAATAGAAGAAAATGGGGAAATGAATTGAGATCATTGCAAGAAGGATATAATGTCCTACAAAAGAGATATGAAAAAGACACCAAATCACTAAAAAACAAAGTTGGTGAAATGGAAAAAGACACCAACTCACTGAAAAACAAAATTGGTAAAATGGAAAAAGACTGCAATGAACAAAAAAATTTAATTGGCCAGTTACAAAAGGAGCAAAAAAGAAAATTGAAGAAAATAATACTTTAAAAATTAGAATTGAACAAATGGAAGTGAATGATTCAATAAGACTTCAAGAATCAGTCAAACAAAAACAAAAAAATGAAAAAATAGAAGATATGAAATATCTCCTAGGAAAAACAATTGACTTGGAAAGAAGATCTAGGAGAGACAATCTAAGGATTATTGGATTCCCTGAATGCTATGATGAAAAAAAGAACCTAGACATCGTCTTTGTTTTTTAATTAAAGCTTTTTATTTGGAATATATATATATATATATATATATATATATATATATATGTGGGGGGGGTAATTCAAAAACATTGACCTTTACAAAACTTTCTGTTACAAATTTTTTCCCCCATAGTCCCTACCCCTCCCCTAGATGGCAGGAAGTCCACTACATGTTAATTATGTTTAAATACTTGACAAATAGAATATATGTATACATATTTAGACATCATCTTACAGGAAATCATAAAAGAAAACTGCCCTGATGTTTTAGAATCAGAAGGCAAAATCGCCATCAAAAGAATTCACTGATCACCTCCTGAAAGAGACCCCAAAATTAAAACTCCAAGGAATACCGTGGCTAAGTTTCAGGGCTATCACACCAAGGAAAAGATATTGCAAGCAGCTAGAAAAGAAACAATTCAAATACCAAGGAAATGTAATTAGAATAACTCAAGATCTGTCAGCTTCCACATTAAAGGATTGAAGGTCCTGGAACCAGATATTCCAATAGGCAAAGGAACTTGGATTACAGCCAAGAATAAGTTATCCATCTAGAATGAGCATTATCTTCCAAGGAAGAAGATGGTCATTCAATGATACAGGAGAATTTCACCTATTTCTAATGAAAAGACCAAATCTGAACAAAGAATTTGACCTCCAAACACAGAACTCAAGAGAAGCATAAAAAGGTAAAAAAGAAAGAACTCTTGAGAACTATATTTCTACTATGGGTATACTTAAAGAATGGGGGTATAATTTAATTTTACTTTGATAAAATGAAAAAGAAACTAGAGGTGGAAGGGCTGGAAAAAGAGGGGAAAGGAGGTAAAACAAAGTAAAAAAAAAGAAGGTAAAAAGAACATAAAATCTCATGAAGAGGCAAAGAAAATCTAATATAATTGAGGGAAAGAAGGGAGGGCAATGAGCATTGTGTAAATCTTACTCTCATCAGATTGGGCTCTAAAAGAGTATATCAGACACATTTGGTTTCACAGAAAAACTTGTCCCTCCTTATAGGGAAGTAGGAGGGAAAGGAGGAAGAAAAAGGGATAGACTAATAGAAGGGAAAATAGAAGAATTAGGGGGAAAGGTGTAAAAAAGAGGAAGGGGCTCTAAAGGGGGGAGGACTGTTAGAGGGAGGTGGTCATCAAAAACAAAATACTAAGGAGGGGGAAGGGAGAAAGGAGAAAGGAAAGAGAAAAACATAACTTTGGGTAAATTAGATGGCAGGAAATATAGATTTAGTTATTTTAACTGTGAATGTGAATGGGATGAACTCTCCCATAAAACAGAAACGGATAGCAGACTGGATTAAAAGTCAGAATCCTACAATATGTTTAGAAGAAACACATCTAAAACATAGAGATACATACAGAGTGAAGGTAAAGGGCTGGAGCAGAATCTTCTGTGCTTCGGGTGAACAAAGAAAGGCAGGGGTAGCAATCCTGATCTCAGATCAAGTAAAAGCCAAGATAGATCTAATCAAAAGAGATAAAGAAGGAAACTATATTTTACTAAAGGGTACCATAGATAATGTAGTAATATCAACACTAAATATATATGCATCAAGTGGTATAGCATCCAAATTCCTAGAGGAGAAACTAACAGAGATGCAAGAAGAAATAGACAGCAACACTATACTAGTGGGGGATCTCAACCATGCTCTCTCAGAATTAGCTAAATCAAACCACAAAATAGATAAGAAAGAAGTTAGGGAGATAAACAAAATATTAGAAAAATTAGGTATGATAGATCTTTGGAGAAAATTGAATGGAGACAGAAAGGAGTTTACTTTTTTCTCAGTGGTTCATGGAACTTATACAAAAATTTACCATGTGTTAGGGCATAAAAACCACAAAATCAAATGCAGAAAGGTAGAAATAGTAAATGCATCCTTTTCAGATCCTGATGCAATAAAAATCACATGTAATACAAGGCCAAGAGAAAATAGACCAAAAGTTAACTGGAAATTAAATATCTAATTTTAAAGAATGAATGAGTGAAAGAGCAAATCATAGACACAATCAATATTCAGGAGAATGACAATAATGAGACAATATACCAAAATTTGTGGGATATGGCCAAAGCGGTTATAAGGGGTAATTTTATATCTCTAGATGCTTACTTGCATAAAATAGAGAAAGAGAAGATCAATGAATTGGGCTTACAATTAAAAAAGCTAGAAAAAGAGCAAATTAAAAACCCTCAATTAAATACCAAATTGGAAATTCTGAAAATAAGAGATTAATAAAATTGAAAATAAGAAAACTATTGAATTAATAAATAAAACTGAGTTGGTTTTATGAAAAAACCAACAAAATAGATAAGCCATTAGTTATTTTTATTAGAAAAAGGAAAGAGGAAAATCAAATTGTTAGTCTCAAAAATGATAAGAGAGAACTTTCCTCCAATGAAGAGGAAATTAGAGCAATAATTAGAGTTACTTTACCCAACTGTATGCCAATAAATTTGGTAATCTAATTGAAATGGAGGAGTATGGACAAAGCCATCTTCTCTCTCTCTCTCTCTTTCTCTTTCCATATATATATTTTGCTAAAACAATTGGGGTTAAGTGACTTGCTCAGGGTCACACAGCTAGGAAGTATTAAGTGTCTGAGATCAGATTTGAACTCAGATCCTCTTGACTTCAGGGCTGGTGCTCTATCCACTGTGACATCTAGCTGTCCCCTCTACATATTTTCTTAATCTCATTACTTACATCTTCTTCAGAAGATCAAATCTTCATTCAACCTCCTTTCTTTGTAATCTTCAACTTTTCCCTATTATCTGAGAGCTTCTCTGCTGTCTTCAAACACACCTGTATCTCCACTATCTTTAAAAGACAGGACCCACCATTCCCCATAGCTATTTTGCTTTTGACACTGATAACTATCCAATCTTCCTAAAGAGTTTCTCCTCTCTGGGTTTTCATAATATTAATTTGCTGATGTGGGAAAAATGATTTATTATATTGTTCAGGAAAAATTATCATGCTGTTTAAATCTAATCTTATGTGATTAAAGGTTGTCCACACCCAGAATGTCTCTGACCCAATAACACTAGAAATTCTGAAATTAACTACAAGGTATTTTAGGCTTCCCCAGAACATTCTTGTTTGAGTTATCACACCCAAAACTTGTGATGGATCCACCCAAGCTTATATTTTGGGTATCTTTGTGTTTGGGTTTCCCTCACATTTTATTGAACATTTAAGGTTACTCATATCTATCTCACTCTACCTTGCTTTCAAGTTGCCTTCTCAGTAACCTGGCTTAGCCATGTAGGTGTGGTTTGTAGGTGTGCACCCCTGACAAATCCTATATGTAAACCTTCCAGAAACTGGAGGAGAAGGAGCCACTCCTCCAGTCTAGTCCCTCTCTTTTACCAAATAACCTAATAAATTTCTTTCTAAAACGATTTCAGATTTGGGCGTTTCTTTTTGCACGCAACATTGATTTTCCTCCTGTCTGTTTGATTTTTTTGCTGTTTTGCCATCCCTATCACTCTCCTCCAACTATGGGTTATTCCCCAAAATTCTGTCTGGAACCCTCTTTTGTTCTCTCTCCAGACTTTCTCTTGATAACCTTATCAACAATTATGGATTTAACTATCATATCTGTGGAAATGACTCCCAGATCTATATCTCAAATGAGATAATATGTAAAATGCTCAGTATAGGGTCCAGGAAACAACCTTAACCCATTCTCTTCCCTAAGCATCAATTCTATTTATTTTTTTTATAAAGCTTTTTATTTGCAAAACATATGAGTGACCTTTCAACATTGACCTTTGCAAAAAAACTTTTTTTTTCCCAAGCTTTTCCTTTCCTTCCCCCCACCCCCCACCCCTAGATGACAGGTAATCTAATACATGCTAGATAGGATAAATTATATGACAAATACAATACATGTATACATATCTATACAGTTATCTTACTGCACAAGAAACATCAGATCTAGAAAGAGAAGAAGAAAAAAAAAAACAACCTAAGAAGGAAAACAGAATGCATGGAAATATTCACAGAAAGCGTTAAAATGCTGTGTTGTGGTTCACTCTCAGTTCCCACAGGCCTCTCTCTGGATGTATATGACTATCTTCATTGCAGCACAACTGGTTTGAATCACATCATTGTTGGAGAGAACCATGTCCATCAGAAATGATCATCGTATAGTCTTGTTGCTGTGTATAATGTTCTCCTGGTTCTGCTGATTTCACTCAGCATCAGTTCATGCAAGTCTCTCCAGGCCTCTCTGAAATCATCCTGCTGGTTGTTTCTTACATAACAATAATATTCCATAACATTCATATACCATAATTTATTCATCCATTCTCCAATTGATGGACATCTTTTCAATTTCCAGTTTCTTGCCACTGCAAAAAGGGCTGCCACCTAAGCATCAATTCTAGACCACCAATTGTCTAGTGACCATTTCAAATTGTATGTCCTGAAGCCATCTTAAAGTCAATGTTTCTAAAATTTGAACTCATTTTCTTTTCCTCTTCATGCTCCCTTATTTCTTGTTCTCTATCCAAGGCACCAAATTATTTCAGTGTCTCAAGTCTGCAATCTTAGCATTGACCAGAACTCCTCAGTTTGTTTTAAATTAGTTGTCAAATTTTGCTGTTTATAACTTCCTTTCACTTATAAAAATACCACCTTAGTTTAGTCTCTCATCACCTTTTTTCCTAGATGATTACAGTAGTCTCCTACTTGATCTGCCTGCTTCAAGTTCCTTTTCTCTCCTGTCCTTTCTATATCTTATTATCAAAGTAAATGTTCTTAAGGGCAAACACGTGACATCTATACTCAACCAACTCCATGGCTTCTTATTCCCTCTTGGACAAACTACTCTAGCTTTTAGAGTACTATGCCTCCTAGCTCTGACTTATCTTTCTAGTTTCATTTAACATTTCTCTGTGATTCAGCCAAACTGGACTTCTTTTTTGTTCCTCACTCACAACATTGCGTCTCTGGTCTCTGTGTATTTTCACTGGTCATCCATCTGCCCTGCCTGGAATGCCTCCCTCTTTATCTCTGCCTCACATAGTCTTCTTCTTCTAAGATGCAATTCAAACACTCTTTTACATGAAATCTTTCCTGAATCTCTCCAACTACTAGTGCCCTCTGTCCCAAATTACCTTGTATTCCAGTTTGTTTGTAGATACCCTCATACATATTTGTATAAATGTATATATATGTATGTATATGTGTGTATGTATTGGCTTCCCTTATATTTCTGCTGTATATATTTTTGTGCATAATCATTAGATATAAGCTTATTGAAAATAGTGTTTCATTTTTTGAATCTCCAGCACTTAGCACAATGCCTGGCACATAAGTAGGCAATTAATAAATACTTGTTAATTGACATACTGGTTTTCAAAAGCAAATTATAGATAGTTGAAATTTATAGTTTCACATAGACCCTTTTCTTCTACTTTGTATGTGGAAACATTTGGGGGAGGGAATTATCATAATGCCTTAGTTATGTATGTATATCTGAGGTATCCAAATAATATCTAAACTTATATCAATTAATGACATTATTTACAGAATATTTTACAAAGCATCAGTCTAAAAGATGTAAACAATAGATTGATAGATTAGAAGAATGTCTTGATAAAAGTGTACTTCTTTCACTCCCTTATTCTTCCCTCTCCCCAAAGAGAAAATTCTATATTTACTTTTTTTCTCTAAAAAAGTGATAGATTTGTAAAGGAGAATGATTCACAAGATGAATCTAATATAGAAGTTATGCTATAGAAGGTGTTCAGTAAGTGTTCATTGGTGATTGAAGAAAAACGGGATGAGTCATCCATCAAGTCAGGAAGATTTGGGTTGAAAGCTTGCCGAAGACACAAATTGACTGTGGTCTGGGCAAGTTGGCCCCCATGTCAGTGTTCCAGGTAATACTTTAAGATTTTAAGTTTCAGAGTATGTGGTCATCAGCACATAGTGGGAACTTTGAGATGGATTTTCTCTGGGATTAAAATCACAGGTGTATTACATAAATGATTCATGTATGTTTTACTCCCTTTTGCATTAATCATAGCACTCATCAACTAAACACTTCACCTTATGTTATTTAGTCATTTTTTAATGGACCTCATTACATAATCCTAGGAAGGAAATTATTCTTACCAATTTTAAAGGTGAAACCAAGGTCCCATTAAGGTGTAGGTGGTTCTCCAAAGAGTATATGCCTCCCAAGACAAGAAAGAGCTGGGCTGAGGAGCTTTTGTCTCCCTCTAGTCTTCCCTTATCTCCATTGTTCTGTCTCTTGGGTAGGCCTAAGGAAATATGGTAAAGTTCATTTCCTCCTGTGGTCTTGTGAAGTTTTTACCTGTGATTTTTAGCTAGGCAAAAACTATGTAAAAACCCAGGCTACCATGGGTGAGGTGCTCCTATTTCCTAAGATGGAAACACCCTTGGGAGAACATGCCTCGCTTGCATCCACAAGGTAGGAGTAGAGACTCTCCATGTCAGGTAGCCTCCTTTGATTGGCTGCCTATGTCTTTAAAGCTGCTAGCTCTTTTTTTGGCTGCCTTGCCTCTCTGCCACACTTTCTGCTACTGCTCTTTTTGGTAAATTGTGTGCGGTATGATCTGAATCAGTGAGAGGACGGACCTTCTCCACCTGCTTCTTCTCTTTTGCCCAGCTCTAGGAAATGAGATTGGAGGATTTTTTCCTGTTCTCTGGGTTACTTGTCCTTCTTAATTTCAGGTCCTGATGGTGATCCTCATGGGCACCCAGGAGCTTGTGCCATGGTGACTGGAGCTAGGATTGTGAAGCCAGCCAGCTCACCATAGAAGCTTGGCTGAAAATAGGACATTATAGGAACTGAGCTAAGTTATGAGCCTAATCATTCTCTCTCCCCCCCCCCCCCCCCGCAAGAGACTAAGGGTGGTATAGGAGTGTTCTTTTTTGTGTTGGGGAAGGGGTGAGAGTAAATTATTTATGATTATACCATTTGAAGTAATTATTGCTTTGTAAAAGCTAATGCAACTGCTAGTAGCTAAATAGAACTGGGGTACTGGGGCCACCCCCTACACTTGAGGAAACACCATCAGAATAGATTGGAGTCATTGATGAGAGATTAGACTCTCCAAGTTCTTTAAGGGAGAACCCAGAGACTGAAGGTAATCAGTGTTACAGTAATATTGTAAATGTTTAAATTATTTCATTATATATAAATGGTGTAAGCTGTGTGGGAAGGAGTTTAGTATAAGACTAAAGCCTCCCTATCCCCACCTCCATCCAAAATGAGATTTGGGACAATCTTGAAATTAGTGCTGACTCAAATCTAAGTGACCTTAAGTTTCCAAGCTCATTAGTTTTTCATTTACATGTCAACTAATTGTCAGGAGAGCATCAACCAATGTGTTGGGAAAGACCATCTTCTGGTCCTTTTGCTTATGTGCTGTGGGTTTTCACCCCATTCCCCTTACCTCTAAACTCATTTCTCTATGATGCTGAAAGGGGGAAGGAACTGAAACACTGTGGCCCATCCCCTCTTGGAGACATGTACCTATCAAGATTGTTTTCTCTTATTATTATTCCTCAGCTTGAATTTGGGGTCATAATAATATAGACGCATAGTAAACTCCTTTAATTTTTTCTGCCCAAACTTGCTTCATTATTAGAAGTTAAAGACCAAATGGGATAGCTGGATAGCATAATAGATAGACTAATGACCCTGAAGTCAGGAGGACCTGAGTTCAAATTCGGCTTCAGATATTTATTAGCAGTGACAGGCAAGTCACTTTACCCTGTTTTCCTCAGTTTTCTCATCTGTAAAATGAGAAAGAAATGGCAAACCACTGTAGCATATTTGCCCAGAAAACATCAAATGGGGTTTCAAAGAGTTAAAGCCTTAAGAAAAGATTTTCTTTGAACAACTATAAGAGTTCAGAATGAATGTGGTGTAGTGACCTTTGAATCTGGAACTTAGCCCTGGGAAGTCATTTCCTGTCTCTAGATCTTAGTCTTCTTATCTGTTAAATAATAGGATTGAATTAGGTGATTTCTCTGGTCTTTTCCCATTCTAAATCCTATGAGTCTGTGAATTAGGGGAGTTAGATGAGATTAACAAATACCCTGCTGTGTGCTGGAATCAACTTTAATGAGACTTTTCATTTTTACATTTTTCATTGTTAGCATCTATACCTCAGAAATGAGCAAACTGCAAATCAGGGCTTAATTTTTCTGTTGATTATCTATCAGATGGAGTCAGATCTGGCAGAAGCCTGTTTTTGTATGATCATCAAATTAAGAATAGCTTGTAAAATTTTAAATAAAATTTTATTATATTTTTAAAAGTAAAAAAATTATTCTTAGGTTTGCAGGTTGTAAAATCTGATTTGGTCCTCTGACAGTAGTTTGCTACCTCCTGCTAAAATTGAAAAAGTTTTAATAATGCAGATTAAATTTAAATGTGTGTGAGATAGAACAGAAATTACTCTTTCCACTTTAATGATGAGGAAACTGAAGTGCAGAAAGTTAAGTTGAATTACTTAAGGTCACACAGGTCTTAATTGATAGAGGTTAGATTTGAACTCAAATCTCCTGAGTCTATGTCTAATGATCTTTCTCCTAAAATGCTAGCAGAATTGACATGCAATGGACACTTAAAAATAGGATAAAGAATTCAATCTAGTGATCTATTTTGTTCTGATTTGCTCCTAATTCTTTTTGTGAATATATTTATTTTATAAGAATCATTTGAGAAGTTAACTAAGGTGATTTTTTTTTTGTTTTGTTTGTTTGTTTTTTCATAGAAAAATCAATCAAAAAAGTTCAGTCACTGAGGAATTTCTTCTGAGGCCATGAAACTTGCAATAGTCAACCCAATCAGCCACGTGAACCTTTACCACCACCTACTGGCCACTTCACATTGTAGGAAAGTAGAAATCAGGTTGGTGGAGGTATTAATGGCTGGGAAATGCCCTAACAATTTAAGTTAATGAAAAACAAATAGAAGACACCACAAATTTGGAAAGGATATGTTTAATCCTTACACATTTTGGTATCTTATATCTCAGTTTTTATTCATTAGAATGCAATCTCCTTGAAGGCATGGTCTGTATAATTTTTGTTACCTCTTGGTTCTATCAGAGTGCCTTCTACCTTCCAGGCCTTTTAAAATATTTGTTGAATTGAATTCTTTCAGCAAACATTTATCAAATATCTACTATATAAAACACTGAGGATATGATAGTACACACATCTTCTTCTTACAAAGTTTAAAATCTAATGAGGGTATGAATTAGACATGTACAAATAATTAAATGAAAATTCTACATCATAGCAAAACACCATGAGAATTCTCAGAAGAGATTATTTTCAGAGAAATTTCAGAGAATTTCTCAGAAGAGATTATTTCAGGAGAACAAGGAAAATTTCAGGAAGGAAATGGATCCTTAGATGAAGAAAAAAGAGAAGGGAGGAAATTCAGAAGGAGAGAAATAAAGGGGACAGAATGAGCAATGTATGCAGATAAGAGAGGGAAAGACAGGAGTAAGAGTAGTTTAGTTTGAATGCAACTTAGGCTAAGTGAAGAACAATAATATAAGATAAGGCTAAAAATAGTATAGTGGTACCAGATTTTATAGGCCAATGATGCTGGGATCTAGAATTCATATTTATATTTAGTTCATTATCTACTGGCATTGGGAAAATACTGAAAGCTTTTGAGTGGAGGAATGACATGACCAGAAAGAGCAGTATACTAGGGAGTTTACTTGGGCATGAAAAATGGATTGGAGAGAGGAAGGACAGGAAGCCACTTGAAGAGGAGGCAAAGGTGATAAGAAAAGTGAGAACAAAAGCAGTGGCTGAGGTGGACTTCATTACTGGGAGAGAGGAGTGAAAAATGATTTCCAATTTATGAGCCTGAATGAGTAGAAAGATGGTAGTACCATCAACAGAAAGGAAAAGGAAGAAAGGTGGGAGGAAGATGATGACGAATTCTGTGGTTGAGTTTGTTGAATTTGTTGGTGCCAATGGACTTTCCAAGTGTAAGTATCTATCAAAGTGGCCTGATATATGGGACTGGAAATCTGGGGAAAGGTTGGGAATGAAGATGCCGACCTGGGAATTATGTGAATAAAAATGAATTGAAGTGAGGAAAATCAATACTTCAGTCAAGATGGTGGAGTGAGAGAGGAATTCTCTGAAGCCCTCCCAAATCCCCCTCCAAATAACTAGGAAACCACCTCAGAATTGATTTAGGAGCAGGTAGCTCCCTAGGTTGGGAGGGGAGAGGTCCAAGAGCAAGAGAAACAGTAGCAGCCAATCTCAGGCAGGGGCCCTGCAGCAAGGCTCCAAAGGAGACCATTCACCAGCATTGCCTCACCCTCCTGGCAAGGGTGCCTGGGCAGAGCAATACAGCGCCACCCCAGTGACCCCAGCAACACTAGCCATCAGCAGGACCTTGACCTCCTTGCCTATCAGCAGGGAAGCCCCATCCCAAGGGTGGCCAGCAGCAAGATCCCACCCAGGGATCTGCCATGTAGAGAAACCCTGTTTCCATAGCAACCCAGAAGCAAGGCCCCCATCCCTAGCACAAGGCAGTAGCTAAATCCCACCCTCAGGGGAGGCCAACAGGGAGGGCCTATACTTCAAAATTTCATGTTTAATATATATTGATGTCTAGGGGAGGGGATGTAGGGAAAGGAGGGAGAAAAATACAGAACACAAAGTTTTGCAAGGGTGAATATTGAAAAATAAGTTTGCATTTGTTTTGAAAATAAAAAGCCTTTGCATTATGTTTTCTTCTCAGATTTTTTTTCTTGTAGATCCATTTTTTCTTGTACAGCAAGATAACTGTAAATATGTATACACATATCTGATTTGTCAAGTATTTTAACATAATTAACATGTATTAGATTTTCTGCCATCTAGGGGAGGGGGTGGGGGGAAGGAGGAAAAAATTTGTAACAGAAAGCTTTGCAAGGGTCAATGATGAAAAATTACTCATGCATATGTTTTGCAAATAAAAAGCTTTAATAAAAAAGAAAATAAAAAGCCATTATTAAAAAACCCAATATATTCATATTATTGTTATATAACATTTTCACAGTTTTATTTTTGTATATAAGTTTTGTATATGTAGTTTTTCTATAAAGTTTTTTCAATAATAAGCCCTGATGTAGTATGATGGAAGCAATATACATATATTCTTAAGAATTACCAACAAATAAATACATGTGTGTGAAAAAAATTGGAATTGAACAAGTAGAAACTAATGACTATTAAACAATAAGATATAAAAAAGTAAAACAATATGAAATTTTTCATTGGAAAACAACTGAGCTAGAAAATAGATCCAGTATAGATAATATAAGAATGAATGGACTATCTGAAAACCATGATCAAAACAAAACAAAACCAAAAAAAATCTGGACAGTATATTTCAAGAAATTATCAAAGAAAGTTGCCCTGATATATTAGAATAAAGGGTAAAATAGAAATTGAAAGAATCCACTGAACACTGCCTGAAAGAGATCTCAAAATGAAAACTCCAAGGAACATCATAACCAAATTCCAGAGTTTATAAGAAGAAAGTATTGTAAGCAGTCAAAAAGAAACAATTCAAATATTGTGGAACCACAGTCAGACTTTGGCAGTTTTCACATTAAAGAACTGGAGGGCATGATGTACTGGAAGGCAAAGGAATTAGGATTGCAACCAACAATCATCTACCCAGCAAATCTGAATATAATCATCAAATGAAAATTTAATAAAATAGAAGTTTTTTGTTTGTTTTTATTAAAAGCTTTTTATTTACAGAACATATGAGTGATTTTTCTACGTTGACCTTTGCAAAACTTTTTTTGTTCCAAGCTTTTCCCCTCCTTCCCCCCACCCCCACCCCTAAATGACAGGTAATCTAATACATGTTAAATATGTTAAATTACATAACAAATCCAATATATGTATACATATCTATACAGTTATCTTACTGCACAAGAAATATCAGATCTAGAAAGAGAAGAAGAAAAAAACAACCTAAGAAGGAAAACAAAATGTAAGGAAATATTCACAGAAAGCATTAAAATGCTGTGTTGTGGTTCACACTCAGTTCCCTCAGGCCTCTCTCTGGATGTATATGACTATCTTCATTGCTGAACAATAGGAACTACTTTGAATCACATCATTGTTGAAGAGAACCATGTCCATCTGAATTGATCATAGTACAGTCTTGTTGCTGTGTACAATGTTCTCCTGGTTCTGCTCATTTCACTCAGCATCAATTCATGCAAGTCTCTCTAGGCCTCTCTGAAATCATCCTGCTGGTCGT
>JAJPUD010001242.1:209301-227721 GCA_023553655.1 Myrmecobius fasciatus
TAAGCATCTAGAGATATAAAATTGCCCCTTATAATCGCTTTAGCCGTATCCCACAAATTTTGGTATGTTGTCTCCTTATTGTCATTCTCCTGGATGAAATTATTGATTGTGTCTATAATTTGCTCTTTCACCCATTCATTCTTTAGGATTAGATTATTTAATTTCCAATTAACTTTTGGTTTATTTTCTCCTGGCCTTATATTACATGTGAGTTTTATTGCATCATGTTCTGAAAAGGATACATTTACTATTTCTGCTTTTCTACATTTGATTTTGAGGTTTTTATGCCCTAACACATGGTCAATTTTTGTATAGGTTCCATAGACTGCTGAGAAAAAAGTAAACTCCCTACTGTCTCCATTCAACTTTCTCCATAGATCTATCATACCTAACTTTTCTAACAATTGGTTTATCTCCCTAGTTTCTTTCTTGTTTATTTTGTGGTTTGGTTTATCTAATTCTGAGAGAGCAAGGTTGAGATCTCCCACTAGTATAGTTTGGCTGTCTATTTCTTCTTGCATCTCTCTTAATTTCTCCCCTAGGAATTTGGATGCTATTGCACTTGATGCGTATATATTTAGTATAGATATTGCTACATTATCTATGGTACCCTTTAATAAAATATAGTTTCCTTCCTTATCTCTTTTGATTAGATCTATCTTAGCTTTTACTTGATCTGAGATAAGGATTGCTACCCCTGCTTTTTTTTGTTCACCTGAAGCATAATAGGTTCTGCTCCAGCCTTTTACCTTCATCCTATATGTGTCACTATGTTTTAGATGTGTTTCTTGTAGACAACATATTGTGAGATTCTGATTTTTAATCCAGTCTGCTATCCGCTTCCGCTTTATGGGACAGTTCATCCCATTCACATTCACAGTTAGAATAACTAATTCTTTATTTCCTGCCATCTTATTTACCCAAGTTATGTTTTCCCCTTTCCTTTCCCCTTTCTCCCTTCCCCCCTCCTCAGTACTTTGATTTTGATGACCCCCTCCCCCAAACAATACTCTACCCTTTAGGTCCCTTCCCCCTGTTTTTACTCCTTTCCCCTGATTCTTCTATTTTCCCTTCTATTAGTTTATCCCTTTCTTTTCCTCCTTTCCCTCCCACTTCCCTCTAGCAATAGACAAGTTTCTATGTAAAATCAAGTGTCTGATATACACATTTAGAGCCCAACCTGATGGGAGTAAGATTTACACAATGCTCATCTCCCTCCCCTCTTTCTCTCAATTATACTAGGTTTTCTTTGCCTCTTCAAGAGATTTTACCTTGTTTTTACCTCCTTTTTTTTTTAGATCTTATTTTACCACTTTTTCCCTCTTTTCCCCAGTATGACAACCTTTCCCCCTCTAGTTCTCTTTTTCATATTATCAAAGTAATATCTAGTTCATTATACCCCCAAACTTTAAGTATCCCCCTAGTAAAAATAAAGTTCTCAAGAGTCTTTTCCTTTTTATCTTTTTATGCATTTCTTGAGTTCTGTGTTTGGAGGTCAAATTTTTTGTTCAGATCTGGTCTTTTCATTAGAAATAGGTGAAATTCACCTATATCATTGAATGACCATCTTCTTCCCTGGAGGATAATGCTCATTCTAGCTGGATAGGTTATTCTTGGCTGTAATCCAAGTTCCTTTGCCCTTCAGAATATCTGGTTCCAGGCCCTTCAATCCTTCAATGTGGAGGCTGACAGATCGTGTGTGATTCTAATTATTGATCCTCAGTATTTGAATTGTTTCTTTCTAGCTGCAAGCAGAATCTTTTCCTTGGTGCAATAGTGCTGAAATTTAACCACGATATTCCTTGGGGTTTTAATTTTTGGGTCTCTTTCAAGAGGTGATCAGTGAATTCTTTCAATGGTGATTTTGCCTTCTGATTCTACAATCTCAGGGCAGTTTTCCTTCAGGATTTCCTGGAAGATAGTGTTTAGATTCTTTTTTTCATCATGACTTTCAGGAAGTCCAATAATTCTTAGATTGTCTCTCCTAGATCTATTTTCCAAGTCAGTTGTTTTTCCTAGGAGATATTTCATATTTCCTTCTAATTTTTCATTTTTTTGTTTTTGTTTGACTGATTCTTGAAGTCTTATTGAGTCATTCACTTGCATTTGTTCAATTCTTATTTTTAAAGTGTTGTTTTCTTCAGTTACCTTTTTAAGCTCCTTTTGTAACTGCCCAATTTGTTCATTGCACTCTTTTTCCACTTCACTAATTTTATTTTCTAATAAATTGGTGTCTTTATCATATCTCTTTTGGAGGGCTTCTTGCACTGACTTCAGTTTATTTTCCCATTTATCCTCCAATTCTCTTTTGAAATTCTGTATGCAATCTTCCAGAAAGGCCTTTTGAAAAGGGGACCAGTGATGGTCCTTAAAAACATCCTCTGAAGTTTTGTCTAAAGGAACCTCAGAATCTGGGGTCAGTCCTTCTCTGTCTCGATAAAAGCTGTCTATGGTGAGAGCTCTCTTTTGCTTCTTCAATTTTTTTTTTTTAAACAGTGTGTATATCTCTTTAAGGTTTGGAAAAACCTCGGCTAAAGCTCCTTGCCCTGGGGCAATTTGGTGAATTAACTTAAGGTGCTGGGCTGGTGGGGGCTAGGACTAAGTCCGAATTACTCCTTAAACAAGGCAAGTCTGCCAGAACACCTGCCCCCAATCCGGGCAGAGTGTCCCGAGTGCCTCAGATAAACTCCAGGTGTTTGGAGTTTGGAGTTTGGAGTTTGGAGTTTTTGCCACATTGAGCTGAGCTGAGTCCCACCCTCACTTCCGGCCTACACCACTCTTTATCCCTCTGTCCGAGATAGACAAACCTGATGTGAAGTTCTTCAGAGGTATCAGCAAGCAGTATCCAAGTATTTCTAAATTCATTGACTTGAAGATCAGTTCAGAGGCTTATTTTATTGTTGATTTGAGAGAAAATCGGAGGAGACGCAGAGAGTCACGTTTTCACTCCACCATCTTGGCTCCGCTATAATTTCTTTTTTTATTTTTTGGCTGAGGCAATTGGGGTTGTGACTTGCCCAGGGTCACATAGCCAGAAAGTGTTAAGTGTCTGAGGCCAGATTTGAACTCAGGTCCTCCTGACTTCAGGGCTGGTAGCTCTATCTACTGTGCCACCTAGCTGCCCTATTCTTATAATTTTCAATTTTTATAGATGAAGTGATAGATCAGAGCATCAAAGTGATTTGTCCACAGCCACAAGATTGGTAAATTCCCAAGATAAACTTTGAACTTAGGTTCTAATCTAGTAGGCTTTCCATTGCACCAAGCTGCCTCACTATTAATGCAATATGGTTTTTAAGGTATCTTCTTAACATCCCTGTGAGGTGAGTAGTATGAGTATTTATCTCTCTAGAGTTCTACAATGTGAATGGGCAAAGCTTCTCTCTAGGGAATGCAAAGGAGAATGATACTTTTCCACTTGATAAAGGATAGAGCTAAAGGAGGTGGTGATGTCATAGGCCTCTTTTATTCTTTGAATAACTCCAGAAGTGAGATATAGAAATGGAGCACCCAAGGAGATAGTAAGAAAAATTTAAATGTTTTACTTCTACATTCACCTTCTCTAGGACTCCTCTATGACTCCGCCATACTTGACCCATTTTGACTTTTGGAGAGACTGTAAAAAAGCAAAAGGAAAAAAGAAAGGGAAGGAAAGGTAGATGAATGCCACTGCACTAATTTGAAAACAGAGTTGTAGGATTAAATCTGCCAAAACAAGAAGGCCCACTGGCAAGTCTCTTAAAATCCCAGGTGAGAGCCCATCAGTAGTTTTATACTTTGTCTGGTAGATTATAGACCTGAGTATGAGGGCTGGAGGGTAGAGCAGCAAAGTTCTTAAAATATTTCTTTAGAGAGGGCTCTGAACTTTAAGAATTTCCCAGGAAACTCTCCATTCTGCATCAGCAGATCACAGAATATCATGTCCTTGTGTCATGATATCCCTGTGCCCTCCCTACTTCCCACCGTTTTCCTGTTTCCTTTTGTGCATTGACTTCCCCTGTTAGAGTTTAAGCTTCCTGAGGGCAGAAAACTAATTTTTTTTTTCATTTGTATCCCCAGTACTTAATATAGTACAAATCACTTAATATTTATTGAATTGAAAGTAGACAACTACCATTGGGGTACAATTTGAGGAATGTCAAAAAGCCCTCCTGCTCAGACAAAACTAAATCATTCTGGTTCCCTAGAAATCATTGATAAAGAGAGGATCTGAAAAAACTCCCTCTATCAGTGCACCTGCTCAACCATTTAAAATTTTGGAGAATTTGTATAGCACTAAGATGTTCAATTTTCCCAAGATCACACAGTATATGTCAGAAATAGAACTTGAACTGGGTTCAATTCAATGGCTATAAAGCCAGCTCTCTCTATTATACCATACTGCCACTAAAAAGCCTCGAGATATGACAAATGTTAACTACATATAGTATCATAAATCTGTATTGGTCCTCAGACTTAGCCACTGCAGGCACTCCATTTTTTCAGATAAGGAAACTAAGACTTGGAGAAGTTAAAGGATTTACCTAAGGTCAGACAATGTTAAAGGCAGGATTTGAACTCATATTTTCTTGACATAAAGGGAAGCTCTCTACTTACTACACACAGACACAAAGGTTTTTTGCTCTGGATTTTTGTTGGCTTCTCAAGGTAGCCAACTTTTGATTTAATTGTATACTCTATTTCATGCTCAATACCTTTTCATCATGCTTTCCCCAAATGACCTCATATTGCATCTTATTTTCTCCTCCTCCACATACCAGGCTTGACCTGGTTTGTTTCTGCCCTGTGTAAGCTGGTGTGATATTCCCTTCTCCCCTTCTCTCAGGCCCAGTTTAAGAGAATGCACAGCCCAGGACTCTGGGGTTTCTTTTGCATTTACCAGGTTCTCTCTCCCCCAAGTTAAAAATGAAAAGGATATGAACAATTTTCAGATGATGAAATTAAAACCATCTATAGTCATATGAAAAAATGCTCTAAATCACTATTGATTAGAGAAATGCAAATTAAAACAACTCTGAGGTCCACTTCACATCTCTCAGATTGGCCAATATGACAGGAAAAAATAATAAATGTTGTAGGGAATGTGGGAAAACTGGGGCCCTAATGCATTGTTGGTAGAATTGTGAACTGATCCAACCATTCTGGAGAGCAACTTGGAACTATGCCCAAAGGGCTATCAAACTGTGCATACCCTTTAGCCCAGCAGTGCCACTACTTGGTCTGTATCCCAAGGACATCATAAAGGAGGGAAAAGGACCCCCATGTGCAAAAATATCTGTAGCAGTTCTTTTTGTGGTAACAAAGAATTGGAAAATGAATATATGCTTATCAATTGGGGACACAATCATGGGACTCTGTCTTGAGTATTTGTGCATATTCATACACATGAAAAGACATATAAGTATAACAAAGATTAAACAAGTGTTAAGGGTTTTAGAAGACTTCTTGCTAAATCAGACATTTCTCTTTTCCTTCTACGAGAAGAGAGTTGGTGATTCCCACTGTTCTCTAATACCCACTAGAGGTTGCTCAAAGGTTGTTGAAATTTTCATTCAAGTCAGAATGAATAGGAAAAAAGTACAGAACTAGGAAATCTGGCTTCCAAATGAATGGATAAAAGAGAAATGTGTCAGGTTAGTAAAAGATGAAATATCACAGAGTTACCAAAACATTCCTTTGTGTGAACAAATGAGGACACTTGAAACCAACTAATGCACAGTATCATGGCCAGTTTTCATTTTCCTCATTCTCTTCATCACCAATTTATTTGTTGGACCCTAAGAATGTGGAACTATCATCTTTGGCTATATGTAGTTTAACTAATATATAGTGAACTAAAATATAATGAAGGGGCTTGCATTGAACCATAACTTTTTCCCTGGTTCCAATATCCAAAATAGGTCTCCAGAATATAAACATCATTTCCATATAACTGTCAGACTCTCCAGTTTCTTGTTTTCTAATGAGAAGTAAAATTCAAAGGATGAGCCAGAAATTCATCAAATTTTGAACCAGAGACCATCTCCACTCTAATTCACAGGCTGCATTCATATCATTGAGTATTTGAAAAGATTAAATGAACAGCATGAATATTGCCCAAAATATATATAATTTGATGTGATCTGATTTTTTAAAAACTACTTTAATTTTTATTGATATCTTTTGTTATTTATATCACCTCCACTTCCAAATATCTCTTCCCTTTTGTCTAGCCAGTAAATCATCCATTGTTATAAAGGTAAAAACAAAAACCAAAAATTACTTCAGCAAAAATAACCAAAAAATCATTTGAATATGACAGTATAAGCAAAACCATGCCTATAAGTGCCTCATTTCCTCATTTCTATTTCAGGAACAAGCATGATGATTATAATTTTATAGTGCATTTTTTTCTTATTCTTTCCTTTACATTGCTGCAGTCTAGCATTTTGTTTTCTTGTTTTCATTTACTTTATCATGTATCTGTTTATATGAATTCCAAATTCTGGGAATTATTTACATACTCATTGTATCTTACCACATAATATTACATTACATCCACAAATAACAATTTGTTCATGCATTCCTCATTGATGGGTGTCTTCTTTGTTTCCAGCTTTTTGCTCTCACAAAAAAGTGCTACTATGAATTTTGGTATATGTGAAATCTTTCTGTCTTTGACCTCATTGGGATATATATATCACAAATATGTCCAAATCAAAGAGTACAAACATTTTAGTCATTTTCCTAGCATAACTACAAATTGTTTTCTAGAGTTGTTGAACCAGTTCAAGCTTCACCAAAAGTATGTTATTGTGCTTATCTTTTTACAAATACTCTGATCTGATCTTTTTTCATCTTTGTCAGTTTTCTAGTTGTTGAATGAAAGTACACAATTATTTCTTTTATTAGTAGTATTTTGGAGCAATCTTTCATATGGTTAACAGTCTGTAATCTTTTAAGAAAAAGAGTTTATATTCTTTGATCACTTATCTACTAAGAAAGAGCTCTTAACCTTATAAAACCTTCTAAAAAATATTTGATGAGTTAAAGGCAGCTGTATATAGAGCAAACTCTCCTGCTGAGCCTGGGGTAAGAAAACCCCAAGTTTTTAGCTTCAGGCATTTAGTTGTTTGACCCTGCACATCACTTAACCTGTTATACCTCAGTTTCCTACCCAGAAAAATGAAGATAATACTAGTATCTACCTCCAAGAGTTATTGCGAATATAAAATGAGATGATCTTCATAAAGTGCTTAGCATGGAGCCTGGTATGTAAGTAGGTATTTAATTAAATGTTTATTTCTTTTTTTGGTGCAAACGTTTTCAATTTTGTGTAACAAAAATATTTTTATGATTGCCTCAATACCATTTTTGTTTAAGAATTTCCCCCTAGCTACAGTCAATAGTAAGTATTTAATAAGTGCTTCCTATGTAGTAGGCACTGTTCTTGTCGAAGGTGTGCTTGTTATCAAATTTCCATATCCTTTGACTCCAATATTGCTTCACTTTCCAAATGCTGACAATTTCCTAAATCAGATCTAGACATAGCAGGAATATCAAGTCAGACTCACTGGCCTATAGTTTGTATATTTTGCCTTGTCACCTTTTTGAAAATCAGTCCATTTTCCTTTTTTCCCATCACTGTTCTCATTTCCAGCAGTTCAGAAATCATGTGTCAGTTCTTTTACTATCTTTCAGAGCTACAAATGTAGCACATGTGTATCTCATGACTTTTAACCCACTAAGGTGCAGCTATATATTTTATTATTTGGTCATGTGTATACCTTGGGTTTCAACTCCCTGTTAACTATTTTTATTTTATCCTTCTATTTTCCAATATGATGTTCTGTGGGAGAGAAAATATAAAAAAAACAAAACAAAAATAAGGCTTCGATTCACTCATTATCATCTTTCCTGCATCCAACATTAAAACCCATATTGCTGTCCTTACTATTCTTTGCTACTCTTGACTCATTCAGGCCTTATTGCCCCTGATGTTATTGTTTACAGGTCCAAAATAATTATTTTTCATACCCCCTTAATCGTCTTTGCATTCATTTTCTCAATATGTTTTGTAAATTTAAGTTGATCATATGAGTTCTCTGTGCAATCATGTCTATCTATTTAGGTAGTTCCCTTTTTCTTCTCCCTAATTAGAATAATTTCTGTTTTGAGTCTTCAGAATTTCACTCTTAAGAGGTGCCCATTGTCTATATGTTAATTTACCCTCAAGAATATTACTAGGTAACTGGATTCTATTGAACATTTTGATTGTCCTATAAACATTATGAATTCATGTATAAAACCAGAAATCATCTTTCCCCAAGAATTCACTCCCCTCTGAACCTTTTGAACTGACTTTTCCAAGTCAAAGATTTAATTTAGACTAATCCTGACTTTCTTCTTTTTATCTTTCAAGAATTTTTATGAAATTTTATGAAAGCATAAATATGAAATACAGCAAGATATCTTGGGGTTCATGAGCTAGATTTCTTTCTCAAGGACCATACCTTAAATTCAAATCACTCTGGCTCTCTGTGGCTAATAATGAATCCCAGCCCAAGCCTCATTTGGTCATTGTTGGAGTCTGATGGCTCACTCAGTGGAAATAGCAATTCTTGTTTTGGCCTCTTTCCTTCTCAAAATGATTTTATTTTATAGACTAGATAAAAGAGGCCTTTCTTCACCTCATTTCTTAGATAGCTGTAATCATTGAATGAGCATGCCTCAGTCAAACTGAGACCTGGGAAAGACTAGCTTACAAAGGCCAAGGCTTCCCATTGCATCCAAGGCCATCTTCAATCCTTCTGATCCATATCTTGCCAATGGACCCAGATGACTCTGGAGAAAAAAAATGAGGCTGCTGACTTTGCATAGGCCTTCCTCACTTAAATCCAATCCACTTCTTTTTTTTTTCCCCTGAGGCAATTGGAGTTAGGTGACTTGCCCAGGGTCACATAGCTAGGAAGTGTTAAATGTCTGAGGCCAGATTTGAACTCAGGTCCTCCTGACTTCAGGGCTGATGCTCTATTCACTGCACCACCTAGCTGCCCCTAAATCCAATCTACTTGTAAGTTATGGTACCACCTTCCTGATGTCATGGCCATCTGAGAATGAAGGATGAAAAACAACAGCCTTTTTCTTTCCCTAAGGTAGGGTCTGAAGGACCCAGAAGAGTCTGGATTCGAGGAATGAAGGGAAGAGACAAGAGAAGAGAAAGGTCTTTCTTGTATCCCCAACTCTTAGCACAGTACTTGCCATACTTATGTCTTCTCATTTATTTGGCACCATTATATGCCAAGTAATATACTAGATGATACAAAGTCAAAAATCAAACAGATATCCTCCTCTCCTCTTCAAGGAGTCTATATTAAATTGGAGGAAATAACTTGTACACATATAATATAGACAAAATAAATATAAGGCAACATTGATGAAGTATTAGCAGCAGCTCATGTAAAAGCCTTATACAGAACACTGAGCTGAATTTTTAAGATAAGAAGTCTACAGTTTGTACCATAATGGCACAGGAATAGGAAACAGGATGTCATTTGAGGAATATCAAGAATGACAGTTTGTCTAACTATACAGAATGTAGAATAGGGAATAATATAAAAGCCTGGAAAAGTAGATTGGAACCTGGGTATAAAGGGCTTCAAATGGAAAACAGGAGTTTGTATTTGATCCTAGAGGTAATAGGGAACTTTGGACTTGATCAGGCAGGGGAGGATGATAAGACATCCTTGTGATTTAGGAAAATCACTTTGCTAGTACTGTAGAGAATGGATTGGAGAGAGGACAGACATAAAGCAGGGAGATCAAATAAAAGACTATTGTAATAGTACGGGTGGGAGGTGATGTGAGACTTAAATTTTGTGGTAATTGTGTGAGTAAAGGAGAAGGGTGAGAATGATATTGTAAAGATAGAATGAGTGACTTGGCAATTGTCTGGATGTGTGGGACAAGAAAGAGTGAGGAATCAAGGATGACTCAAGGTTGGAAAACTGAAGACTGAACCTACACATTCATAAAGAGTGATCCCCTCAATAGACGAAAAGAAGTTTGGAGGAGTGAATTCTCGGGGAAAGATGATTTCTGGTTTTTATACATGAATTCAAAATGTTTATAGGATAATCAGTTCAAAATGTTCAATAGGCAGTTTACAAGGGCCTAAGGGCAAGGGACTATAAGATAATATAATTTGCTTAATTGGCAATTAGTATGTTCCTGCCACATTCTAATACAGACAGAAGATGCTCTGCAACAAGGAATCCAACTGCCAAATTATTTCATTAAATTGCATCTAATTACCCATTTTATTTCTTTTTTCTCACTGAAGTCCAGATGTCTTTCTGAATTTTGCAGGACACTTTGCTCTCTTTAGATATCTAGCCAGGAAATTGACTAAACTGGATCCACTCAACTAAATAATCCTCCTTTTGAAATGCTGGGAATAAGGAATTAAGTATAACAGAAACTCTAGCTCAAGGGAAGTTTGGGTTAAGTTTAACAATATGCTGCTATTAGGAGTTAGGCAGGCTTACCACTTTACTGGGATGATTCAGAGAAGTCCTTCCATATCAAAGATGGAAGAAAAGTCAAAATTAAGTATTCACAAAATCTAAGAGGAGATTGACTGAAAGTAATATAGTACTACAGCAAGAGCAATGACTCTAGAGTCATATGACTTAAATTCAAATCCCATTTTGCTTACTAGCCATGTGATCTTTGG
The DNA here is from genome assembly GCA_023553655.1 of Myrmecobius fasciatus. Taxonomy (NCBI): domain Eukaryota; kingdom Metazoa; phylum Chordata; class Mammalia; order Dasyuromorphia; family Myrmecobiidae; genus Myrmecobius; species Myrmecobius fasciatus. Next base: position 220,016 of record JAJPUD010001242.1, read on the forward strand.
CAAGTTACTTAATCTCCATGGTCCTGTTTCCCCATCTGTAACTAAAAGAGTATTAAGTAGATGATTTCTGAGGTCCTTTCCAGTGATAGATCTATAATAAAGTCTAAGTTTTAGATTACAATGTTTCAAGCTTCAAGAGGTCAATGCTGACAGATAAATAAGGCACTAAATTAGATGTCATCCAGTATATTCTGCTTCTGCTTCTTATGAGTCATACTTAACATAAGATCTCCAGTTCTTAGTCCTCAGTTCTCCCTTACCCTGCTTAGTGGGTGGGTAGGGAACTTTCTGGAGATTTGTTTTTAGGTCTGAAATGTCACTACATCAAGTGGTAGACATCTGATTTTGTACTGCACCTACATAAACTTCAGGTATCTCATTTTTAATGCCTTTTAGCTCCAAGTATCCCATTGTCCTTGGCCAGTCGTCACTTAAGCCCAATTGCCTTGCAAAAAAAAATTATTCATTTTCCACTTTTCTCCTGTGTCATGGTTGCTAGGCCAGCTGGCATCTCTACTCTTAGGGGGTTCTCCAATACCCATTTTAGCCTTGTTCATTTGCTCTATATACCTTTATGAGAGGGAAATGAGGGAAGGAATATCTTCATATAAAAATTAGCTGATTTTTGTTGGATTCTGATTAAATATTTGCTAACAAGGAGTAGACTATATAATGGAGAGAGAGAGGGTTAACAGAAAACCTGAAGCTGCCTCAGACTTCTATGAACCTTTATGAATAGTACAAAATAGAGAGTTTACTTCTTAAATAATACAGGCTCTTTATAAGTTTATTATGTCTTCTCACCCAAGAATTTCAGATTATATGGCAGGCAGTTTATCATTTATAACTATGATGACAAATCTGGGCAGATACCTATAATTAAATGTTGACATTCTATATGTTCTGAAATGTCATATGACTTTTTTTAAAAATAATATTCTCTCCCTCCCTTAGGTTGATCTTGAAAGTCAGACATTTGAATATAAATTATTAGAATACATGTTTAATTATCATATCTCATTCTGATGATTTGATAGAATTTTGAAGAGGGATAGTCCTGGCAGAAATAGTGGCCTCTTCTTGAGGGATATTTTATATATGGTACAAAAACCATTACTTTGATGAATGTTCTCAGAAGAGAAGGGGTGAGGTCCACAGCAAATATTCAAATTAGCAATGTGGCTTTCATTAATAGCAATGAGATACAAGATAGGGGTATTAAATGTTTCCATTAGGATAACAGATTAAACTGCTAAGATAATTAGCTATGGTTCTAAGGCTATCTCTTTTTAATAAAATTAATCCAAAAGTTTATCACTCAAAATACTTTCCAAAACCTAGTTTTGTGCAAGGCCTATGACACTGAAGCCTGTTAGATAAAGATAGTCAAAGAGAAATGGTCTCTTTCTAGTGATCCATCTAAAACAATCTGATAAATCATTAACATGGCTGATCATAAGTAACAAAGAGCAATTCTTGATGCATTTTAAAAAAAATCATCAAACTTCCATCTATTCTTGCCTTTTGTAAAGTTGCTAGTAGGGAATCATGGAATTTCAGGAGAAATTTAGTGGGTTTGAATGGATCAGGAAATAAGGGGGGTCCTCGTTAGAGTTCTGCACAGATATATTTTCACCAAAAAATGGAGAGTCTGCCATTATATTAAAAATGTTCAATTATGTCTCATGTTGTAGTTATATATGTAATAAAATCCCCAAAAAAGGGGGGATTGTTATTTTTGTAAAGATGTCATGGAATTCTGGGTAACTAGGTGGTTCAGTGGGCCTAGAATGAGGAAGACCTGAGTTTAAATCTGGTTTCTGATACTTTCTGGCTGTGTTAATATAGGCAAGTCACTTAACCATGTTTACCTCAGTTTCCTCATATGTAACATGATCTGGAGAAAGAAATGGCAAATCACTTCAATATCTTTGCCAAGAAAACTCTAAATGGAATTATGAAGTCATACATGACTGAACAACAACATGAAATTCTGCATCCATATGCATACTCATTCATCATGCCACTTAATATAAATGCTACCTGGGTGCCTACATCATTGTAAAAATCTCTTCTGGTCCCAGTTAAGCAGCAAACAGGAATCAACCCCAGAAAACTCCACCGCACCTGAAAGCAACAATAGGACTCTCCTTTTCTAATATTTGAATGGTCAGATTTTATTTTCTACTATGGCCTGGTTCATAGTCATTCTCTAAAAATTAAAGGTTCTGTCACAGGTTGGACCCCTTTTATAATAGCCATGATATGAGAAAGAATACCTATCTTGTCTAATTTTGTCTATTTTTTTACTTGATAGATTTCATTGGTGTAGTGAGCATTTATCAATGCAGATCAGCACTTGCTCTCCAATTTTTAATCTTGAGAGAGTTACTTGGGGACACTGTGAGGGTAAAGGATTTCTTCATAGTCAAATAGCAAATATGTCTCAAGAAATTGGACTTGCACTCAGGTCTTCTTGACTCAGATCAGCTCTCAGTATGCACTGCCCCTGCTGCCTCAACCATGCTATAACTATTTTTTTCTCTTTTCCTTTCTTTCCAAAGACATTTAATAAACACCTACTGTGAAAAAAAAATACTGTGCAAGGTTCTGGGAAAAAGTTTAATAAGATAATAAAGTTTGTTAAGATATGTCTTCATGAAGTTTATGATTTTGGATATTATATATTAGAAGACAAGCAAGAAATAACTTTTCTTTGCATGCTTTTGTCACCCCAGTAATATGGCTTTAAAAGAAAAGAATCCACGAATCCTCATAAAATTCTGATGGTAGTTAACAGTGCTTAGTAGCTGTGTTCAAATATATTGTAATTTTTTGTTGATAAAGATGCCCAGTGTCAAAATTATTATAAGATTCTGTATCCAGGAGACTTGCATTTCCACTTTAAAATTTTTTACAGCCTCCTGATCCAGAGCTAAATTATGAATAACAACAATAGCATATATTGTGCAGTCTATTAGGGACATTTTGCAAGCATCCCAGGGAAAAGGACATTATAATTAAGAACTAGACATGTCTAGACATCTGATTTTCATTTACTGAATGCAAAGTGTTTTTGCAATCATTCTCTGCTGATTTTATGGACTTCATTATAAGGCATCTCCTCAGTAGTTTATAAGATAACCACAGGTGGCTCAAGTAATACTCTAGAGGATGTTCATCACCAAATATTAATGGCATAATATGATGATTTCTTACATTTGTATAGCACTTAAAACTTTTCAATGTACTTCTACATCTATGATTTCCTCTTCTTATAAAATTAAGCTTTAATTGTAATTGCTTTTCAGATAAAGGTATACATCAGCTTACAGGTGTAGTTAGTCCATATAAAAATGAATTATACTGCAATCTTAGGTTCCTGGGTAGATACTATAATAATAAATAATAATGTGCCCATCTGCTCAGAGAAATTCTACTCATTTTGAAGTTATTAAATGGTGGTCAAATATGTCCAGGTTTTTCAGAATAAATGAACTAGTAATATTTCTGTAAAAATACTTTCCTCCCCCTTTGAGAATATGATGATTCTTTCGGGAACTATAGCTTAGAATATGTTGTGTCAATCATGTTAATAACAAATAACTGTATCTGTATATGGTGTTTTATAGGTGAAAAAGATTAGTTTCCCAAATGGCTCTTTCTGTCAAATCTAGGATTTTAGAGGATAGGACTGATAATTAAGAGTAATAAAAGGCACTCAACAAATCCCAAAGGAAAAACTATATTGAAATGAGGACATGCTTCTCCCACATAGTACAGGTTGTGATTAAAAATAGTAAAACCAGGAATATTTCCAGATCAAACAAAAATTTAATGAAATGCAAATTCCAAAGTGCAAGGCAGGAAGGGAAAAATAGAGTTCATAGGTAAAGTTCCAAGGTCAGAGTTTATATGTAGCCTTGAAGTGAGTGGCTGCAAAGAAGAATAATTCCTGCCTCTGTAGCTTAATATTTGTATGACCTTGGTCAAATCACTTAACTCTTCTAGACTTCAGTTCCTCATTTATAAAAGGAGGGGTTGAAATAAATGATCTTGTATCCCTTCTAGTTCAAAATCCTCATCTTATAATTTTCATTTGTGAGTTATCTTATACATTCATTGTGTCATGCTACTTCTCAACCATGCTATAATAGTATTTTTTTTTCTCTTTCACTTGTTCTCTTACACCAACATTTACTAAACACATTGTATACAGAATACTGTGCAAGGTACTGAGAAAGATACAAAGTTTATATATGACTTTTTTTCCTTCATGGAGTTTATGATTATAGTTCTATACTAGAGAACATATTTAAATTACTATATTCAAATCTCTGTAATCATCACTTTATAATTGTGTATGTATATCTTCTTTATTAGTGGATCATAAACAGTTTGCTACTGGTAGGAATGATCTAAATTGAAAGGATGAACAGGAAAATTTCTTTCAAGTTCAGCAATGACAGGATATCTAGTAAAGGGGAAGAAGTAAGCTATTTTGGTCAGAAGACCATCAAAATGTCTAAATCTTGTGATGTTATGGACCAGAGACAGTGCAGGTCTTAATACTAGGTAAAATCCCAGGAGAAGATGAAGTAAATTATCAAGATTGATCACAGCAGCACATTCCAGCAAATCTTGAAATGATTAGTTTATGAATTACTGTGCAAACAAAAAAACCCCTGAAAGACAGAATCTGACATTCATCACAGCTATATTGTTTTCTATTCATTACTTTCCTTTATTTGGATCTGGTTGTATGCTTCTGAATTTGGTCTTGGTGAATTATCACTAGTTCTGTCCTGTTGATTTATCTCAGCTATCAAGCATCAGGTGTACTAGTCTGTGATGGAAAAGAGTGTTCAGGGCTCTTTAATTTGTAGAGCATTTTTAATAGGAACTAGAGCTCTAGAAGAGAGAGGTTGGATGAATCCTTTCTGCCAATTGCTTTCCAGAAATTCCTGGAGTCACAAACCTGGTTAATAAGTAAATGTGGCTGACCAGAAGAATGATAGCTACCATTTACATAAGTACTATGTTTGCATAGGTTGCTTAATTTGTTCCTCATTGCTATTATTCTGCGCATTTTGAGATACGGAAATGAAACTAATAGAGATTATTTAACTTTTCCAAGATCACACAGCTATTGAGTGTCTGAGACAGGATTTGAATTTAGGTCTGACACCAAGTCCAGTATTTTTTTCATTATACCACCTACAATCTTCTGAGACTTGGTTCATCATATGACATCAGATGTGTGGCAAACTGCTTCAACAGTGTGAAAAATGCCCTGTTTGACTCTACTAGTTCTGAGGAGGAAGTTTTGGCTTAAATCTGGTGTGGGCTTATGGTTGCATATAGCAAATGTATTCTTCAGATTATTCTTCCAATAACAGAAGTTTTATTGAGTCCTACTGAATTGCATATTACATTATACACCATCAGACAACAAATTCCTGGCTGTACTGGGAAAGAAAGGGAGAAGGAAAATGTTATATAAAGATTCAATACTTTAACATGCTTCTCTAATTCAGAACCCAGGGGCTGGATCCCTTAGAATATAGATTCAGACTAACTGATTGCTGCAACTACTACGAGCAGGAAGACACAAAATTCCAGGAAGTCATTCTCAATTGCCAGGAAATGCATTTGTAGTGACTTGAATTCCTCAAAATTTCGACTCCACAATGCCAGGTGGGGATAAAAGCCAGTTTGATTTTGAAGGGCAGGTACAGGTAGATTATAGGGAAAATTGTGAAGATTAATTGGTTCCAAGCTGGGTAAAAGAGGAATCTCTACTTGTTTTCATCAAAATTCAAAATCAAAATTCATTCAAAAGGGTTAGTCCATGGATGGTTCCGTGTTGGATCACAACAGGGGCCTAGGTAACACAAGTGGGTTGAACACAGTGATCTTAATTCTTGACTTCCTGCTTCCCGAATAGGGAATAGGGATTAGGCTTGTAATTTCCCCGCTACTTTTCTCAGCTTTGACCACTCTTTCCACTGTTTCCTTTAGAATTTTGTTTTGGTTTACTCCTTTGACATTCCTTCTTTCTCTTGTTGCTTTTTGAAGCCTGGTTTTCCCCTGAAGATACTTCATCCATTATCATCATCTCTGATGGAATATAGCTTCTAGGGGAGACAGCGATAATTTTAAGGTCCCCTTTTGAGACACCTCATGATTTTCCTTTCTCCAGGTTCCTTGCAAATTTCTCTTGTATTTTAGCCCACTTCAATTGGCGGTACAATTACAATAAAGCTTTTGCCCCTTGACTTGGAGATGGGTTCAAGTCTGCAAATTCCTTTGAGGCACCTCATGACACTGGTCTGTGACCCCCACCCTTTGGGGTCCCCTTTGTATTTCATTAAATTACCAGTGGGCAGCCTGAGCAAATGAAAATTAGTACATGTAGTTTCTTCTGATTGAATATCAGTTTCTTGAAAGTTCATTTACTGTCTTTGTATCCCAAGATCCTAATACAACCCCTGCTATGTACTATGAATTGAATAAATGCTTTTTGATCTCAAAGAACATATCTAAAAGAGAGCTCATTATCTACTCCTCCAAAACTCTCTAAAAACAATAAATTCCCTAATTTTTATTGAGGCTACTCCCCTTGCATCATTTTATGTTTTGCAAACTTCATGTCATCCTCAACTCCTCACTCTCCCACAATTCAAATATCAATTGAATTGCCAAGTCTTAACCAGGAGATCATTCTACACGGCAACAAGAAGACTATACAATGATCAATTCTGATGGATGTGATTCTCTTCAACAACGAGATGATTCAGGCCAGCTCCAATAGTCTTGTGATGATGAGAGCCATCTGCACCCACAGAAAGGACTGTGGGAACTGAATGTGGACCACAACAGAGCATTTTCACTTTTTCCATTGTTTGCTTGCATTTTGTTTTCTTTCTCAGGTTTTTTTTTCTTCCTTCTTGATCCGATTTTTCTTGTGCAGAAAAATAACTGTATATGTATACATATATTGGACTTGACATATATTTTAATATATTTAATATGTATTGAACTACCTGCCATTTAGGGGAGGGGATGGTTGGAGAAGGAGGGGAAATTTTGGAGCAGAAGGTTTTGCAAGAGTCAATGTTGAAAAGTTACCTATGCATGTTTTGTAAATAAAAAGCTTTAATAAAAATTTTTTTTGAACAAGAAGAAAAAAAGTAACTGTGAAATTATCTAAGAAGATCTGAGGTCACCTCAGTCCCACTTTTTTTTTTTTGCTTTTTGCTGAGGCAATTGGGGTTAAGTGACTTGCCCAGGGTCACACAGCTAGGGAATGTTAAGTGCCTGAGACCAGATTTGAACTCAGGTCTTCCTGACTACAAGGCTGGTGCTCTATCCATTGCACCACCCAGCTGCCCCAACTTCAGTCCCACTTTCAAAAAAAAGTCATGGACTTAAATCATGTTACTGGAAAGCACTTGCTTCCCTTCCAGCTACCAAGTTCCCCAATTAAAAAGCAGTATGCCTGTGACTAGGGCACCAAACTCTGAGAAAGGAAGATCTAATGCCTCAGACACTGGTGTGTGACCCTAGACAAGTCTCTTAATGTTTTGGTGCCCTAGTTTCCACATATGTAAAAGGTTAGACTCAGCCCTTTTAGAGTTTCTTCCAGCTCTAAAATCTGTGATCTTAATTCTTGACTTCCTGCTTCCCGAATAGGGAATAGGGAT